>CM039133.1:45823440-45841715 GCA_022036555.1 Microstegium vimineum
TTTGAGATACTTCTTTTTTTAAAATGCCAAAATTATCAAATTATACATAAGTTTCAAAAATCATTTTTGAAAAATTTTTTTCCCCAAAAAATTTTAAAAAATTTAAAATTTTTTGTAGTGTTTTTTTTCCCAAAGATATAATTTTAAAAATTGAATACTGTATGAGAAATTTGTATTAAAACTAGGTTTAGTAGGGTTTAGTTTTGGGGTTTGGGGGGTTTAAAGGGGTTTTAAAGTTTTAGAGTTTTTTTTAAGGGGGTTTTTTTTTAAGGTTTAGTTTTAAAAGGTTTGGGGGGTTTTTTGGGGAAAGGTGTGGATTTGGGGAAAATAGATTGCTTATAAAAAATTTAAGCTTAGGGTAAAAATTTTGAAACAAAAATATGGTCCCCTTTTTTCAAACTAAATGGTTTCCCCCTTTGTAACAAAAAAGGGTTTAAAGGGGGAAAAAAATTAACAAAAAAAACCCAGAACTTTTATTGTTTTTTCCTTGCCTCGGGGCCCCCCCAATTTAGTTTTTTTTTGGGGGGGGGATGCTTCGTTAAACCCCTTTTTTTTAGGGGGGGGGTCATCTACAAAGAGACACATGTTGCTGAATCATTAAATTCATCCGGCGTCCCACCACCCCCCCCCTTTAGCTTTTTTTTTTGGGGGAAAATAACTGGGGGCCCGGGGGTTGCGGTACTTTTTTCCCTCATTAGGACAAAGGCCCTTTTCCCAACATAAAAAAACCAAAGCGGCACGGTTCCCTTTTCCCCCGGCCCATTTCGTAGCCTACCTTTTAGTAAAAAATTTTGGCCCCCATTTTGTCCCCAGTGCCCTTTTTTTGTTAAAACCCCATTGGAAACGAAACATGGGGACCTGAAAAATGTACCATAGTCTAGTTTCCCATATGGTTCAGAAACCAAAAAGAAAATAGTTTCCCCCCGTTTCAGAGTTTAAGGGATCACATCGAACCCACTTTTTTTGGGCAATGTTTTTTTTTCCCCCTTTTGGGTTTGGTACAGAATGTAAAAGCCACTAAGGGATAGTTTTTCCCATGTTGTGACCTGGCGTTGGTAAAAAACCAACCCTTGATGGTGCGTTCCTCATTGTTTCCCCTCTGGCCTGTCAAGTCCTTTAGCCATGAGGTGACTTATTCTAGTGTTCCTTCATTAACCACTCATATGTGTGCTCATGATTTTGTTTGTTGAGTCATCAATATGTTGCCGTGAAAGACTCCTATTATTGCGGTTGATGAAGGATGTGTGATGTGCCTCGAGGATCTGAATTGTAATCTTGCAGGACTAATGATTTCTTTCCCATCCTTCCCTCTTCCATTCACCCTACATATGTCTGACGGAGACAAACCTATTGCATCTGGTCTTTTAGGACGTTGGGCAGAATGGACCCCAGCACATATCACTAGTAACTAACCCCCCACAACCAAGGCCGCCACTTGCGCCCGATAAGCATCCGACACATCCTAGTAGTCCATGCACCTCTAATACCGACCCAAATTCCAAAACCAGGTGCCCCTTGGCCAAAATTAGGCCCCCAGTGCCCCCCGTAGCATCTATCCCCAGGATGCCACCACACGAAACAGAGCCGCAGATCTCCGCTTCACAATCCTACAGAGAAATTGTCACCATCATCCCCTCAACCCCTACATAGTAGCACCAAAGCAGACGTGAGCCCACGTTGTAACAGCAACTTACTCCCCCTGGCAATATCTGCCAGCATTCACAAGGGCGTGACCGTAGTCCGCAGTCTATCAGACAATCATGAGAGAATAGTTGGTGAGTAGACATGGTCTATCAATGACCAATATCCATCGAATGATAAAGGCAGAAATCAAGAAGGACCTTTAGCTTCTTCTTATTTATCATCTCTCAACCCCTCCTATTTTTTGGATAACAAATTCATTTTATATATAATGAACCCCCCCACGCCAAGTAGAAAACAACCATAAGCGTTTATATACTCAATCAGCTTGATTGGTACATCCCAAAACTTGACTAAAAGGTGTCGATCAATTATTTAGACCCACTCTACCATGTTCCAGAGAGCCATACTACCAACATATAAATCCAAACATACACGACTTAACCCAATCGTCAAACAACCGTTCAATAGAACTAGCAATCCCACTAACGCCAGTAGTCTTTCTCCCTCTTCCTAATTCCCCAACCATCCTCCCCACGCTATATACATGCCACTACTCCCAGGCTTTGGATATCCAAACAAAACAAGTAATATAAATAAGACAACAACCATTCCCCCAAACATTAGTAACATTACAAGGATGACAAACATCAATAACCTCTAAGATGTTTGGGGCCGTAGACATAGGTCTAACCACTGAAAATGAATCCCACTACACCATCTATACAGGCGTTCCCAGTGCAAACTCACATCCGCTAGTCATGAGCCTCAAGACACCACTCAAAACAAAGCTACATTTACTAGCATTGTATAAACCACAAAGACCCACCCCCCCCCCTATCCATGAACTGCCTAAAAAAGAGACGAGAGCCGGGTAATCATAGATGGTAACAAAGATAATTGATAATCACCAAGAAGATTCAAATCGGAACTCTACCACATTATACACCACTAACCCCCCCACTCATCATGACATCCAAACGTGCTCCAGAAAAAAATCCCAGACACAACTACGGCAGAGTAGTACCCTCGCTCAGGCATGTAAGCCATGATTGTACCTTTCGCATCGCACAAACCAAGGCGGAGGTTTAAGAAGGAGCGGAACACCGGCCCAGAGCTGAGCGAGATGCACCACTCTCCCCATGATAAACATAACCACCGACACAGTGGCCACCAACCAATTCTTTTGTTCCTTTGCAAAGTCTTCTTGTTATAACAAGCACATCCACCAACATCATGACCAATGCTGTGGTTACTTCCTCAACCCATCGACTAGATTATCACACCGACGATTCCTCACCACCGACTGTACACCAAGTTAAAATCCCCCCCACCCAACGAGTACTCCCCCTACGTACCCCAACCCCCACGCCGTACACAAAAAATGCGAACATCGATCCCTCTACTAAAAACATTGCTCGAGGGTATATTGACCACAGGAACGTCACAACAAACTCAATATCCATACCACACCGAGCAACACAGTGTAACTCAAATACGACATATAAATATAAATAAAACCAACAAGCATATCCCATGGCACCACCCCCTTACAACACACGTCCCACGCAAACGGTCTCCAGAGAAATATCCACTCAAGGACTTCACAACCCCCACGATAGATTCAGCAATTACAATTCAACTTACGAGAAAGCAGACAAATATTTACTATAGCGCTGACTAGAAAAAAACAATACTGCTACCGCCAGCTCCCCCAACCCACACGATAGCATCCCACAATTAAGCACTCGCAAGTGACGTGAACTCAATTGTGCACAAAAACAAAAAACAAAAACCCTATAGACTCATCGACACAGGCTCATTAGCAGCCTATCATAGGGCCTCAACCCTAACATGAAGTCACATTGCATGATACTTAGCAAGCGACGCACCATGCTCCGTCAAACAGCAACAAAGCAGCCCTATTAAATTGCAACCCAACCCTATCGACGCCTACCAAATTCCACCCGCGCACCCCTTACCCCAGACCATCTGGTGAATTTAGAAGAGATCGTTAACAATCGCACCCATTTTCAACAATCAACACAGTACCCACGTCGACGAACAATGCACGGAACCCCGAACACAGTCCCTCGTCACACCAACTGATCAAAGTGACCCCTCTCCTAAATCCAACCACCAACCACTGAGGACCATTATATCTTGGAGAAATAATATCTATCCATCTTATTTTAGTCACCTCAATTATAGAAATAAATAAAAAAAATCTACTATTGTACATGAAAACAAATATATATCTTGGAGAAACTAAATCAAGAAGAAGCACAATAATATATATCTATCCATCTTAATTATGTGACCTCATTACTAGAAATAAGTACAAAAATGTAGCTCTTCTTCTCTCTAGCTAACTCATGAAACCCTAGATCCAAAAAATGGTTCAAATTGAGCAATAGATGTTAAAAGAGGCCAAAGAGGCACCAACTAACCTTCCTTAGTGAGCTCCTTCGAAGAAATTGAAGGACCGAGAACGGTGACCAGAGGGGGGGGGGTGAATGGGAGCCTCAAATTTCTCTCGAAATATTCGGGCCACTCTTCCCAAAATCAAACCCAGTTGCTGGGTGCTCAACCTCCCCCGAGCAACGCGAGCAGGGATTCAGACGAAAACGGAGAAATGAGAGCTCACCGGCAGTGGAGGAAAACTCACCGGAAACCCCCAAGATAGAGTTCTCAACCCCCATGAGAAAGAGGCAAAAGCCCTAAGCAAAACAACCAGAAAAACAGGCGACGGACGCTGGAAGACAGTGCGACGGACGCTCCAGGACAGGGCGACGGACGCTGGCGACGGACGCAGAGAGATCGTCCGTCGACCTTCCAGAGAGCACTGCAGAAGAGAAGCAGAAGGCAGCGCGTCGGACGCTGGGCGACGGACGCTTGGGTGAGCGTCCGTTGGCGTCGGACGCTGCGCGACGGACGCTTAGGCGAGCGTCCGTCGGCCTTCCAGAGAGTCCGATAGAAACTGAAAAACGGCAGAGGCGACGGACGGTCGGCGACGGACTCAGGGGAGCGTCCGGCGCCAAACAGAAAAACACAGACACAAAGAGCGACGGACGCTAACGTCAGCACGTACTAGCGTCCGACGCAAAACCCTCGGAGCGTCCGACGCCCCCGAAAAACGCACAGAAACCCCGAAAAGCGATTTTCTCACGCCAAATCTTCCCAAATCTCGACCAAATTATCACCAACTGCAACCAAACTTTGTAGGCATGATCCTAGTGCAGTTGGGGAGCTATCCCGAAGAAATCATCGCTCAATTTGGGTCGGATGAATGGGAACACCCGGATTTGGGGGAGAAAAGGGAAAAACGAAGAACGCCGCAAAGAAATCACCCAATCTGTGTACTCAAGAGGTTTGAGGAAGGATCCTTCGGTGCAAAGATGCTCCTCTCGAATACGAACAACTTGATTCAAATGGATTTGCATGAGCTACTCTCTACAAAGAGAAATCATCTCGGGAAAAAGAGAGAGCAAAAGTAAAATGCGAAGAACACAAGCAAAACAAGACACAATCACGAAATCGAAGCCGCCATGGCTTACGGAGGTTACGGCCTCCGATTCCTCGCAACAAGCTCGAGTTCTTATAAAGGTTGGTGGGATCAACCTAGGGATCTCATGAACTAGAGAGAGGTTAGAGAGAGAGAAAGTTGGGGCAAATGATTAGGGTTCAAGAGATAGGATGAGGATACCCCTTCATCCTCTATTTATTAGAGGCTTTGGCTATTTCCCAAAGACCCCCCAAGATACAATGAGTGAACTACCTAGCCCAAGCATTGTAGTCCAAGCTCCGGTAAATATCTCCCTCGATTTGAATGGACGGCCCCGCTTCCTGCCAGGAGTTGTCGTCGCCTCGACGCAACCTCCAGGATTCCGCCACGTGCCATCCCCGCTTCCTCGGAAGCTCCGCCCGGGTTTTGAGGCCCAAAACCCGCGAAACCCGCCACCGGTAGCTTTCGGCTCAACTACCAAACCCCGAGTTTTGCGGCCCAAACTCAAAAACCGACGCGGATGGTTTTGAGGCCCAAACCATCAAACCACTCGACGTGAGCCACCTTGTCTTCGCCCGGTCGGACTCCGAGTCCCCTGAGCCTCCGCTCGACTCGCGCGTCCACCGTCTTGACTTGGTCGACTCGGTCTACCTCCATGTCTTCTCGCACTCGCCGGTGCCAAGTACTAGCCACCACAGCTAGTCCGCCGGCGCCCATGGTCCCTCAGTCCGAGCCCCGCTTCCGCCCTTCACCGCTCTCAGTCCATCGGCATGGCAAGCCTCTACTCAACCTTCTCCACGCCATTGACCACTGTCACTAGGCATAGTACCTGCACACCACAAGCCGATAGACAGGCACACATTTGCTTTCGCAAAGAGGTTAGGGTAAGCCACTCAAACTGAAACGCTCAAGTGTTGGGCAATCACTCATCACAAAACTGAACATACATGGGTACTTATCCACCATGTGTTCGCAATCTCCCCCTTGATGAGTGCATTGTCAACACAAGTGCATTTCAGATTTGAGCCACAAGGTAAAGCTCTCCAAATGACCAAAAGCTAAGAAAGCCAAAACGGGGTCACTTGAGAGAAGCAAAACGCATCCAAAAAAACTTGGTTCCCAAAGACATGGACAACGGCTCGACGCAACTAAGCAAAATAAAGCTAGCCCTCAAGAAGAGGCAGAAACGGGCTCAACACCGCTAGCAAGCCAAAGATACCAATCAAAGCTCTCAATGCTCAGAATACCAATTGAAGCACAAAGGGAGCTCAAGGAAACCAATTAAAACGCATAAAAACTCAAGAAGCCAATCGAAACCTGTCGGAGCCAAAACACAAGCTAGACCCTCCAGAAGAGGCAAAGGCTCAACACATCTAGCAAAAGCTCCCCCTGGGCAAAAACAACACAAGATACCAAGGAAGGGTGAAAAGAGCCAAAGAAGCAAGATTTTCACAAAATACACATTTTCTCCCCCTTGATCAGATATCTCTCCCCATGCTTTCTTCCCACAATGCACAACTCTCCCCCTTAAGTGTAGATGGAGTGAAATGCACATCTCTCCCCCTTGTTGACACATGAATCTCATCAAAGCTTAAAACGCAAGAACCGGCCACAAATGCCATGATATGCAAAATGAGTGCTACAAGCTTCATACATAGAGCAAAGACAATGAAAGGATGCTCTAAATGATGTGATCCTGTGAGAATAGGAAAAGCTCTACGTGCCCAACTAAGACTCAGGTTGAGCTAAAGATTACTTTAGAAGCTATTTTAGAGAGCATTACATGTGTGAGCAAGGAAGGGTATCACCTCCTAGAGACAACTATACATGGCAAACAAGATAGGACCTATCTCAAAGCAATCTCATTTATAGCAAGTAAAACTATCCCTAACAAAGTTCATACAACAAGCCAATGACCCAACTGAATGAATTTTTCAAATTTCAGTGTTTTGCAGCCAAATTTCAGTTTTAGGCACATTTAAGTTGTATGCGAGTGGTTGTAAGCAAAGTGATGCCACTGCTTACCAACCGGGCGAAGTCAAAGGACTTAACACACCGGTTTTGGTCATACACGACACCGCTCAAGTATCAACCCATATGGGAAGCAGTCTCGAACACACGGTGAAGTGCTCACAAGGCAAACCCAACTCGATCTTTCCAAAGCACAAAACAGAGAGCAATTTCATTTTAGATCAATTTTAAAGCATGGTGCTCAATGGAAGTGAATGAAACAATGAAGAGCCATAGTTACAAGCTATATACAAGGCAGCCAAGAAGGATCTTCAAAATCCTACACATGCTAGTGTCATTTCAGAGGTGACATGGGGAATTAAATTCAGTTTTAAAGCTTTTCTAACTTAGCTCTATTGCATATCAAGAGATCAAAGAGATTCTAAGTTAGGCAACACCATAGACACAAAAAAAAACACCTCAAATAGAGCATAGATTCATTATATCGGCTATAGGTATGAAGCTTAATATGAACTATGTCACAAATGCAAATGAGATGCAAAATGCAATGACACCAATTAAAAGGAAAGACAAAAAGAGCCAAAAAGAAAAAGAAACACAAAGAGCTTCCCTCAACTAAAAAGGGAAGCAAACACCCAACTCACCACGAAGGCGAGAAAACGCAACTTGATCGAGAGGTTTTGTGAGAATATCCGCAAGCTGGTTTTGGGTATCGACATGCCGGAGGTCAATGTCGCCCTTCTCATAGTGATCTCTCAGAAAGTGAAAACGAACATCAATGTGCTTGGTCTTTGAGTGAAGCACGGGATTTTTGGCTACACTAATGGCACTCGTGCTATCGCAAAGCAGAGGCACTTTAGTAAGCTCAAGGCCAAAATCCTTCAAAGTCGCAATCATCCAAAGCAACTGCGAACAACAGCTAGCCGCGGCAACGTACTCAGCTTCGCACGTCGATTGTGCCACGCTAGACTGTTTGCGAGAAGACCAAGACACAAGAGAAGAACCAAGAAACTGGCAAGTCCCAGAAGTGGACTTCCGATCAAGACGGCAACCGGCAAAGTCGGCATCAGAATAACCACAAAGCACAAGAGAGGAGGAGGCAGAAAACCAAAGACCAAATTCGGGAGTGAAGCGCAAATACCTCATGATGCGTTTCACCACCTGCTTGTGCGATGTCCGTGGGGACGCCTGAAAGCGAGCACACAGGCAGACGGTGAACTGAATGTCCGGCCGGGTCGCTGTCAGGTACAGAAGCGATCCGATCATGCTGCGGTACTCCGTCTGGTCCACCGCTTCTCCTTCCTCATCCGCATCCAAGGCAGTAGTAGTTGACATAGGCATCGAGAGGGGCTTTGCCTCGCCCATGTCAAACTTCTTCAAGATATCCTTCGTGTACTTGCCTTGGTGCACAAACGTCCCTTCTCAGGTTTGCTTGATTTGCAACTCAAGAAAGAAAGTCAACTCTCCCATCATGCTCATCTCAAATTCCCTGCTCATAAGATCTGCAAACTTGGCAACAAGAGCATGAGAAGAACCACCAAAGATGATATCATCCACGTAAATTTGGACAAGGAGAGTGTCTTTGCCTTGCTTGAGGAGAAACAACGTCTTATCTACCGATCCCATTTTAAAACCCTTAGCAAGCAAAAAAGTCTTTAGCCTATCATACCATGCTCTAGGTGCTTGTTTCAAACCATACAAAGCTTTATGAAGTTTAAAAACATGGTTTGGAAACTTGGGATTTTCGAAACCGGGAGGTTGTCTAACATACACTTCCTCCTCTATGTAGCCGTTTAAGAAGGCACTTTTAACGTCCATTTGAAAAAGTTTAAAACCCTTAGAAGCCGCAAAAGCTAAAAGGATTCTAATGGCTTCTAAACGAGCTACGGGAGCAAAGGTTTCCTCATAGTCTATTCCCTCCTTTTGACAAAAGCCTTGCGCTACCAACCTAGCCTTGTTACGCACTACCACCCCATCCTCACTTTGTTTGTTCTTGAAAACCCACTTGGTTCCTATAGGGTGGCAACTTGGTGGTGGTGGCACTAAGACCCAAACGCGGTTTCGCTCAAAGTTCTCTAACTCCTCATGCATGGCATTAACCCAATCCGGATCCATCAATGCGTGTCCAACATCTCGGGGCTCAAAAGACGCGACAAAAGCCGAATGAGCAAAGTGAGAGATACGATATGACCTGGAGCATGTGGTACGCTCGTTGATGTCGCCGATCATAGTCTGAGGAGGGTGGTGATGCTGAATGTGTAGCGGTGCCTCACGTGAAGAAGTCGCCCCCCCCCCCCCCCCGCGACAGCAGCTGGAGCTCCCTCAGGTGCAACGGGCACCGACTGAGGAAGCTGCTCGAACGGCCCCCATGTAGAGGAAGTAGAAGGGTCCGGGCCGTGAGCCGAAGTAGACGTCACAGGGTCGACTGGGGCAGCCGGTGGAGTCGGCTCGGGATCACCCCAATCGGCGTCGTCCTGCTCCTCCTCCACAAAGATGCTGGTGTTCACCTCATCATCACCTGCAAGCTCAAAAGCAGTGGAAACACAGGGCATAGTTTCATCGAATGTAATCTCACTAGTCTCCATCACTCGGTTAGTTTCTAGGTTAAGTGCACGATAAGCACGAGAGTGAGTAGAATAACCAAGAAAGATACCGTCAGAAGACCGTGATTCAAATTTATCCAACTTACTGCCCTTTTTGAGGATGAAGCACCTGCACCCAAACACCCGTAGGTGACTTACCTTGGGTGGTCTCCCAAATCGCAGCTCATAAGAGGTCTTTTTCTTAAAAGCCCGAAGAAAAATGCGATTGGAAACATAGCAAGCAGAATTGAGTGCTTCGGCCCAATACCGCCTAGGAGTCCTGTGCTCATCCAGCATCGTCCTGGCCATCTCAACAAGGGTCCGATTCTTGCGCTCAACAACACCATTCTGCTGGGGAGTGTAAGGAGAGGAAAATTGGTGATCCAAACCCAAAGAAGAGCAAAGAGATGCAAATTGAGCATTCTTGAATTCTGTGCCATTATCACTGCGAATAGCTCTCATGGCATGCTTAGGTAGCTCATTTTTCAATCTCAAAATCAGATCACGCACATGCATAAAAGCCTCATCCTTACTCTCCAAAAAGAATACCCAAGAGTACCTCGAGTAGTCATCAACGACTACAACCACATACCACTTCCCTCCTTCCGACCTAACCCGAGCTAGACCAACTGTGTCCATGTGTAAGAGCTCGCCAGGTTGAGAGGTCATAATTTGAGTTACGGGAGGATGGAGAAACAGCAACCATCTTGCCATGCCTGCAAGGATGGCAAACCAAATCTTTCTCGAACTTCAGCTTTGGCAATCCTTGGATAAGGTCCATTGAGCTAAGCCTTGCAAGCAAGTCAAAACTCAAATGTCCCAATCTCCTATGCCACTTCCAAAGCTCGGAAGAAGAACCGGCAAGAAGACAACGAGAAGGTCCGGAAGAGATAGAAAAATCCGCACGAAAAACCTTCCCGAAGGGTAAAATCCGGCAAACAAGGTCACCACGAGAGTCCAAAATCCGAGACAAGTTTGGCTTAAAGCTCACTTCAAAACCGTCTTCAAGGAGTTGCGAAACCGAGAGAAGATTAAAATGCAAATTCGCAACCAAAGCAACATCCTTGAGGACAAAAGACGAATTGACTCGGATGGACCCCCGGGAGACAACCTTACCTTTACTCTTGTCCCCGAAAGTGATGTACTCGGTGTGGCGCACGGGGTCGAGGCTGGAGAACCACTTGGCACTTCCGGTCATATGGCGTGAGCATCCAGAATCCACAAGCCAAGTCTCCTCCAGTCCTCCTTCCTACATCAATAAAAAGACATAGGGTGAGCAAACGGACCAACACTGGGGTTAGTAAACTGTGAAGGATACCAGTGTTGTCCCACTTGCCCAAAGAATGGGTTAGGAGAAAAACCAAACATCTCCTGCCCCACGGGAGGATAGCGATCACCACGATAGGGAAAACGTGGTCCGCTAAAGAAGGGTGGAGTAAAACCACCGCCACGAGGCCCGTAGTCGTATGGGTCACGACCGGTACCCCGCCGGGCACGACCACCACGTGGTCTCGCCTCCTGAGGCCTAGCACCTTGATGCATTGTACCTCTAGGCCTAGAAGTGCGCCTCTGAACTTCCGGTTCACGCGCCCCAACTCGTGGGTGGTACATGTCCCGGTTGTTCAACTCAACCTGCCTCCGATCATCTCTCTTCCTCCTAAAGCAAAACTCAGCCAAGTGCCCATCCCGCTCACAATACTCACAATGGTACCTCACTACATTCTTGGTAGGCACTCTCTTGTTGGGTTGGGTGGCTCTCGCTTTCTTAGGAAGGGGATCACTAGAGATGTCTGGCAGTGTATCAAGTGGGTTGCGAAGGTGATTTGGTTTGGCAATCCACACTTGCTTCTGTGGAGTGGTTTTGGGTGGCTCTTCAAACACACCATCTCTCACAGGAAACTTGGAGGGGTCGGTAGGCTTAGGTGGAGTGATCTTGGTAAGCTTGGGTGTTGTTGTGGATTTCTCATTCTCGCTCAAACCACTGCACTCACCGATCTTACCGAACAAGCTATCGTCCTTCCCACCTACAGCAAAGCCTACTCCCGTGCTGCCAGCTCGCTTGCACTGGCTAAGCATCATCCCCAACTGCGGCTCTCGGCAAGACACCCAGCTCAAGATGGACCGAAGGTATGTGTTTTCTTCCTCGGCACGCATCTTGTCGTGTCTGCACGATGCGATCTCAAACTCCAAAGCCTCAAAGCGATCCGACTCTCTAGTGCTATCTGAGCTGACCTTCTCTAGCACAGCAATCCTAGCATCCTTTTGTGCCAGCTCAGAACGCAAGCCTAAGCAAGACTTGCATGCACCAAGTAAGCTAGGCCTAGCCTTCAGCTCACTAATCTCCTCAAGTAGAGTGCCATATTTGTCCTGAAGTGTGACAAGATCAGACATGTGGATGGCACAAGCATCACACTCTACCTCCTCGGTAACCACCACTTGTGCCTTAGCAAACTCCAGCTCATGAAGCGTGCTAAGGTACTTTGCTTTGAAATCATTCCTCTCACAAGCGGCACGCTTGAGCAAAGCATCCTGACTGAGCAAGGTATCGTTCAGAGACTCAAGCTCGAGAGAGAGGGATTCGATGGTGGGTGATACCTCGGGTGTGTCGGAGTCGTAGTCGGGGCCATCCTTGAACTTCCCGACCTTGCCTTCTTCAATCGCCATGGTGCAAAAGCCACTGTGCTTGGCGTCGGCGTAGAAGCAGAGGCCGTTGAACTTGTCCTCAACCTTTCCCTTTGACTCATCGTTGCTTGAGGAAGAACCCCCGTCGGAGGAGGCATCGATGTCGCTGAGGGAGGCGAGGAAGGCTCGGTGCTTGGCCTTCACCTTGTCGATCACCTTCTTGGAGGACTTTCGGTTGTAGCCACCCTTGGCCTTATGCTTGTCCTCAAAGCGGTGCTCGCGCTTGTCCTTGCGCTTGGTGAAGTCACCCGCAACTTTCTTGGGGCAGTTTGCGATGAAGTGATCCTCATCACCGCAACGGTAGCACCCCTTGGCTGAGCCACCACGCCAACGGTTCAAACGGTTGTTGTGAAACCGTGAGAACTTGGTGATGACCAAAGCCAGCTCATCATCTCCAAGCGCCTCCACTTGTTCCTCTGTCACAGACATCAAAGACAAAGCGAACGAAGAGTGTGAAGGGTTAGAGTAAGAAGAAGACACACCGCCGGGGCCGGAAACCAACGCCATGGAAGGGTTCGACGGGTTCTCAAGCTTGGCCCGGGTCTGGTGGTCAATCTCCGAGGACTTGAGCTTGCTGAATAGCTCGTCCACGGTCAGGGCGTCATAGCCCGGTGACTCCTGGATGGCAGCCACCTTCATCTCCCATACCTTCCGATCAAGAGCATGCAAAAGCTTGATAGCCATCTCATGATCATCATAAGGCAAGTTGGTCCGATTAGCACGCATCTTGTTGACGATAGATTGGAAGCGAGTGAACATCCCGTCAATAGATTCGCCGGCCAACTGAACGAAGTTCTCGTACTCCCTACGGTACGTGTCGAAGAGTCTGGACTTGATCTGAGGGTTGCCCTCATGATATTGCACAAGTGTTTGCCAGATCTCTCGTGCCGTAGTGAGACTCGAAACCCGCCCAAACTCAGGAAGAGACAAACTCGAGAAGAGGATGCTACGGGCTCTTGCGTTTGAAGCATGTTGTGAAGCTTGGAGCTCAGTGATCCGAGCGCCAAGAACCACGTAGTCCTCATTCTCACAAATCTCCCAGATCTTCGAATCAAGCCCTTGAAGGTAAGCGGACATGCGCACCTTCCAATAGGCGAAATTCGTTCCATCGAAGAACGGAGGTTTGCCAACACCTCGCTCCATGTCGCCTTCGCGGATCAAGAACTGTTTAAGTTGGAATGATCCTTAACCGGCTTTGATACCAATTGAAGGACCGAGAACGGCGACCAGAGGGGGGGTGAATGGGAGCCTCAAATTTCTCTCAAAATATTCGGGCCACTCTTCCCAAAAATCAAACCCAGTTGCTGGGTGCTCAACCTCCCCCGAGCAACGCGAGCAGGGATTCAGACGAAAACGGAGAAATGAGAGCTCACCGGCAGTGGAGGAAAACTCACCGGAAACCCCCAAGATAGAGTTCTCAACCCCTATGAGAAAGAGGCAAAAGCCCTAAGCAAAACAACCAGAAAAACAGGCGACGGACGCTGGAAGACAGTTGACGGACGCTCCAGGACAGGGCGACGGACGCTGGCGACGGACGCAGAGAGATCGTCCGTCGACCTTCCAGAGAGCACTGCAGAAGAGAAGCAGAAGGCAGCGCGTCGGACGCTGGGTGACGGACGCTTGGGTGAGCGTCCGTTGGCGTCGGACGCTGCGCGACGGACGCTTAGGCGAGCGTCCGTCGGCCTTCCAGAGAGTCCGATAGAAACTGAAAAACGGCAGAGGCGACGGACGGTCGGCGACGGACTCAGGGGAGCGTCCGGCGCCAAACAGAAAAACACAGACACAAAGAGCGACGGACGCTGACGTCAGCACGTACTAGCGTCCGACGCAAAACCCTCGGAGCGTCCGACGCCCCGAAAAACGCACAGAAACCCCGAAAAGCGATTTTCTCACGCCAAATCTTCCCAAATCTCGACCAAATTATCACCAACTGCAACCAAACTTTGTAGGCATGATCCTAGTGCAGTTGGGGAGCTATCCCGAAGAAATCATCGCTCAATTTGGGTCGGATGAACGGGAACACCCGGATTTGGGGAGAAAAGGGAAAAACGAAGAACGCCGCAAAGAAATCACCCGATCTGTGTACTCAAGAGGTTTGAGGAAGGATCCTTCGGTGCAAAGATGCTCCTCTCGAATACGAACAACTTGATTCAAACGGATTTGCAAGAGCTACTCTCTACAAAGAGAAATCATCTCGGGAAAAAGAGAGAGCAAAAGCAAAATGCGAAGAACACAAGCAAAACGAGACACAATCACGAAATCGAAGCCATCATGGCTTACGGAGGTTACGGCCTCCGATTCCTCGCAACAAGCTCGAGTTCTTACAAAGGTTGGTGGGATCAACATAGGGATCTCATGAACTAGAGAGAGGTTAGAGAGAGAGAGAGAGTTGGGGCAAATGATTAGGGTTCAAGAGATAGGATGAGGATACCCCTTCATCCTCTATTTATTAGAGGCTTTGGCTATTTCCCAAAGACCCCCCTAGATACAATGAGTGAACTATCTAGCCCAAGCATTGTAGTCCAAGCTCCGGTAAATATCTCCCTCGATTTGAATGGACGGCCCCGCTTCCTGCCAGGAGTTGTCGTCGCCTCGACGCAACCTCCAGGATTCCGCCACGTGCCATCCCCGCTTCCTCGGAAGCTCCGCCCGGGTTTTGAGGCCCAAACCCGCGAAACCCGCCACCGGTAGCTTTCGGCTCAACTACCGAACCCCGAGTTTTGCGGCCCAAACTCAAAAACCGACGCGGATGGTTTTGAGGCCCAAACCATCAAACCACTCGACGCGAGCCACCTTGTCTTCGCCCGGTCGGACTCCGAGTCCCCTGAGCCTCCGCTCGACTCGCGCGTCCACCATCTTGACTTGGTCGACTCGGTCTACCTCCATGTCTTCTCGCACTCGCCGGTGCCAAGTACTAGCCACCACAGCTAGTCCGCCGGCGCCCATGGTCCCTCAGTCCGAGCCCCGCTTCCGCCCTTCACCGCTCTCAGTCCATCGGCACGGCAAGCCTCTACTCAACCTTCTCCACGCCATTGACCACTGTCACTAGGCATAGTACCTGCACACCACAAGCCGATAGACAGGCACACATTTGCTTTCGCAAAGAGGTTAGGGTAAGCCACTCAAACTGAAACGCTCAAGTGTTGGGCAATCACTCATCACAAAACTGAACATACATGGGTACTTATCCACCATGTGTTCGCAGAAATGAAGATCAAAACCTCTCTCCTTGTATTTTGAAAGATTTGGACCTCCAAAATCGCCTCCAATGGAAGGTGGTGGCTAGAACTGTAGCTGGCCAGGAGGAAGAAGAGAGTGGGGGTCGGGACTATGGAATATATATGCAGGACTTACCACTGGCGTTTGGAATAACCAAACCGCCAGTGTAAATCGCCCCATTTACACTGGCGGTTGAGGGCATAACCGCCAGTGGAGATCGATTACTACTGGCGGTTGGCATAACCCAACCGCCAGTGTAAATGGGTTATTTACACTAGCGGTTGGTTATGCCAACCGCCAGTGGTAATCGATCTCCACAGGCGGTTGGCAATTCTGCCCGAGCCATTTCAAACGACAGGCGGTTGGCAACCAAAATCGCCTATGGTGTGTTTTGGGTGGCGCCAGTAAAAATGTGTTTTCTACTAGTGACAGCTGGTCATATAATCATGATTATATAGATTTTTTCTATCCTAGGTATAAAAAGATTAGCTGAACTAACTCATTTTTTTATAAAGGTGTCATTGATTGAATTATCAATGGAGTAGGTCTTGCAGGTTTTTTTTGCTTATGTCAACCACTCAACTGTCGTTGAAAATGAGTGATTTCTAGAGGGTGTTTTGTTACGTCCAACATCCCTAAAAATTGATTTTAAGGGTGGTTGACTAAGTCAACCATCCTTAAAATAGTTGTAGCACCAATAAATTCATATTTTTTTTAAAAAAAGAATCTTTTTAGTTGATAATTTTTTTGTTTGAGATCATTTTAGGTTCCAAATATATAAATTAAGTTCTAAGATTATGAATTTAAAAGTTGTAGGTCTCAAGCTCTAAAATTTTGTAGCAATTTTTTTTATCATTTAAGATTGTTTGTCAGTCGAAGTATTGATTAAAAGATTCATAATATTGATTACAAGATTCTTACATATTAGTACAAATATACAACATCATCTAACTATTGATAAGTGACTGGTGTGGTGGTACGTAGTGATTGAAACGTGCGTTCAAAAGAAGCAAAAAATAAATCTTGTGAGCCGTGGTCGGTCCTCTGACCTTTGGGTCACATTAAAAATATGTTTCTTATATTTTATTAGACTCTAAATGGTTTTTAAAAAATTCTGGAAAATTTATTTTTAGGACCATCCTTAAAAATTGATTTCTAGGAACGGTTTTAAAACCGTCTCTGAAAATGACTTATTTTTATAATTGGGGGCATAGCAGTGATTTTTTAATCTGACCCTAGAAATTGTTTTTGACCGTCTCTAAAAATCATTTATGTATTACTGAAGCTTTATGTTCTTGAGCCTAACGACTAGTTTGGTTATTGTGGTGGCAATTAATATGAGGATGGTCAGCTTGTACACTTTGAACTTGGAACCCTTGGCTGTTATCCGATTGGGTGTGTGTATGTGTGTGTTTGAGAGAGGGAGTTAGGGTGAATGTATTACATAAACACCTTTAGATTCCTCTACAAAAGACTTTCTAGACTAATGTTTCGAAGCACCTTTGCCAAACATATCTATAATGACCACTGAGAACTATAGTTGCCTCTAGAAATGGATTTTCAGAGATGTAGTGATACTAGTCACCTCTACGGCTCTACAAATCCATCTGTAAGACTAGCGTGCTGTTTGGTTGCATTATGTAAACTTCAATGCAATCGGTAACCGATGACGCTGCAAATGGAAACAAATTAAACAATTACTGGCTTTGTTTGGTTTGTAGCCGTAAATGTAATGGATTAGATAAGCATCTTCCGGTTGTCTTCAAGCTCTGCGCGTAGCGCTGCATCTGCTTCCGGCCAGAAATTCCGAACAGCAGAACCAAGACCAAACTTGTGCAGCTCATGACAGTTCTCTGACGGCTGAGATGCATGGTTGATGGCGACAAGCCAGGGCATCATCTCTCAAGTGACAAGCAAAGACGGAGGGAAGGAGCAAGAGGGAAGAGCAGGCAAGGAGCAACAGGGGACTCACCAGCGATGAGGCCGCGTGTGGTCACTGGTGGAACGGAGAGCTCCAAACGGCAGAGACGTGGGACAAAGAGTTGCAGTCGAGCGGAGACGCGGGGGAAGGAGATGCACTCGAGGCCTCGAGCGGCGGCGGCGGTATCGCATAACGCTCTGGGACGGGTGGGATCGGGATTGAATGGGCTGTAATTGGATTACAGGGTACGTGTTACCGGAGCAGGCCCAAGCAAACATTAGTATCGGTAATTGTTATCTTTCTATAATTATCTGATTACATTACATTCCGATGAACCAAACAGCATGTAGGATGCCGCACCTAAAAATTATTGGTTTCTTTTTTAGAGTTTCTGGAGACAAATGTATAGCCTCTACAAAGTATCACCAGCGACCTCTAAACAAAATTTCTATAGTAATGTATTCCAATCAGCGGCCGAAGGGAAAGTCAGCACGGAGAAACATTAAGGCTTGGAAGGCGCATCAATGCTCACATATGCCACAGATTATGTGGGTTGAGGGACCCCACCGAAATGTCTAGCTAGCACATCAGCTGTCTAGTAGTGCTCTAATTTTTCATAATATCAATTATTACAAGGAAAAAGTTACATGTATAGGTTATACTTGCAGTTTTTGAAATTTTGTACTTGTGCATTCAGAAAAATAATTTTTTAAAAAGGTTTGCAACTAAGGTCCTGAATCTTGGAGGATATACT
>CM039133.1:45841815-45925267 GCA_022036555.1 Microstegium vimineum
TACATTCATTTTATATGCACTTAAAGAACGTAACCTTAATTTTATGATTTGCAGCCGATAGCTGTATGCATGCACATGAGATTGTGGATACTATGAAAAAATACTTTAAAATACAAATTTAGTGGATCAGTTTGTCATCAGAAAGTCTTAGTGGCTCATAATTATCAGACATGGAGTAATAATTCTAATGATCAAAAGAACAACATTAGTGTGGAGATTTTTTTTTATTTTCTTATAAAAATTTTATTAGGACATTTTGGTAAGTGTCTAAGCCTCTACTAGTTCTAAGTAAAACTAATTCAATTTTAATCAAATATATATAAGAACTTTAATATTTAATAGCATTAAATAAGTACAATACAGAAATATATTTCACGATGGATCTCGCACAATTAATACTTATATATGATAGTACAGACATTAGTCATTTTTATGAGCTGCTTAATTATTAGTCTAATTTCAAATGGTTTAACCTAGGACAAATAAAACCAGGCAATAGTTATTTTGGACTGAGAGCCCATACAGTTATCATGGGCCGGCAACGCAGAGCCCATACAAAGTGTTGATGTCATCGTATCGATCTGGTACGCATCAATAGATCCCCCTTAATCATCATTAGGGCTGAAAACGAAAACGGTAATTCTCGATTATCGGAAATCGTTTTCGAGAAATCACCGATTTTTCTCCCTAAACGGAAACGGCGACAGTAACCGAGAAAATGGAAACGAGAACGGCAAAATAATTCGATAATGAAAACGAAAGTGACTCAGCACTCTTCCGATCGTTTTCGAGAAATATCGTATGCAACCGGTAATTTTCGTCGGTAATTACCGATAGAATTGAAGCCCGCTGAGCGCCCCAGCCTTACGAGGCACCTGCCGCTGCTGCCGGCTGCAGATCACTATATTTGCTTCACGATCACGATCGACTCCAGCACACTAGCACAGCACTTCAGCACACTTTGTGAGGTTGTGACTACGATTGTGTAATTTGTGTGCTTCTGAGACATAATTATTATTATTGTCTTAAGTCTTTGATCTCAGTATGCCACGTTGTGCATATTGGTGTGTTAATTAATTATTATTGTATTTTAGATACCGCTTTCATAATTTTTGATCGTTATCGACGTAATTTTGATCGAATAAATTCGTTCCGAATTTATCGGAATATCGATACCGTTCTCACTACCAACAATATCGTATTGATTTCGTTTTTGAGAAAATAATATGAAAATGAAAGTGATTTGACCTCTTACCGATCGTTTCTGGCTGTTTTCAGCCCTAATAATCATCATCATCATCATTAACCTAGCTAGGTAGGTCTACGTGGTACCAAACCAGGCACGCAGCCGCCATTAGTGTCCCCATCATCATCACCCCTACGAAAATGCTGAGGCAGCTTCGTCGTCTGTGCCGCGCTGATGCGGTGAGCCTCTTCGAATGCAGACCCTCCGTTCTCCAACGACACTTGGTCCGAGCCTGCAGCAGCAGCAGCCACCGGAGTGTGCTTTCCGATTCGCCGGCGGCCGCTGCGGCCAAAGACCCGCAATGGGTGATGCTGAACCTCCGTGGCCGCCGCATGGACGACTCATTCGTCTCCGACGCCAAGACCGTCGCGGACTCTGGCACCCGCTTCAAAGGCCTACACCTACGCGTCTCTTTGGGAAGCGCCACCGCGCCGCCGGCGAGCTCCTTCCTCTACTACGATTTCACGGATAGCGTGCCTGGCGAGGACGAGGACGAGGTCGACCCGATAACAACAATATCAGTGTCGACGTCATCGCCGCCCATACGGACTCGTTCCTCTTGCGGATGGGTAACCGACGCCGTCCCTTTGAAGAATTTGAGGAAAACGACTACTTCGTGTATAGGGCTGGTGGAGCCGCCGGGCCGCCGTCCCTGTCTCTGCTCCCCGATCGAGACTTTCTGACCAAGACCGAGAGCCTCGTCCGATGCTGTCATCCCCGTTGGCGACCGTTACCTATGCTTGGTCGACTACGAGAACGGCTTCGTGCTGTGCGACATGGCTGACGAGGCGAGCCCGAAGGTGCGTTACGTGCCTCTGCCGACCCAGGTGAGCGGCCGCAGGAGGTACGACGACGAATGGGACGACAACGTGTTTCCCATGAAGTATTCCATGAAGATGGGCGCCGCGGGGGCTAGCAAAGTGAGGTTTTTCAGCATCGACCCCCATTGCTGCTGTGGTGGCCATGGCAGGAGCACATGTGCACGCTCCCGCTGCGCCTTCACCCTCACGACCTGGAAGATGGATCTCAGCATGGACGACGTCCAGTCGCCATTGACGTGGGTGAAAGACGGCGAGATCGACTGCGAGGAGGTCTGGCGCTTCCGGGATACGAGGGCCTCCCGCGAGCAAATCTCCAGTGCCCCGTCGTGTCCTTGGACGACCCAAACGTCGTCTGTTTTTTGGTCTCGAATTGTCACTCTGTCGACACCTACGAGGATCGGAAGCTCAGCTCAACATCAAGACTAAGACGCTGCTGTCAGTCGTCCAGTTCACTGGTGATCCTTGTAGCGTTCCATCATTTACCCGCACAACTTCAGTACGTACTAACCGGCCGGAGTAAAAGTGTCCATCAGCTATTCAAATAATCACGATCGGGCCTGAAATTGAAGCTACATCATGAAAATTTCGAATTTTTTTTAGCTGCTATCTGGAATCATATATAATATATATTTTTTAATCCTGTTGTGTAATTATTGGTTTTGTTAAGCCGTCCAATACTAACTTTTGCGCAGGGACATTAGAATACCTTGCAACTCCAGCTTCATTAAAAAGTTACTTCCTTAAATTGTATTTATACGACATTATTTCTTCACACCTCTAAACTTCAGATAAAATGTAATATTGATATTTCTTCAGTGCATGATTTTTGTCGATTGGTCTAAAGCAAGATCAGATCATGATCGATTAACATGTCATCATACGTACACCTGTTGCTTTGCATTATTAGCTACACTCACTATACCACAGCTCAAACTAGCGTCCAACCAAGGGTCGCTAAAAATATCGAAATTACGTTGGACAGTCGGACGGTATAACTTAGTGGCTTACGGTTGGACGCTATATCTCGATTTGTCGTCTAACGGTTGGACGTTATTTTTATTTGGGTTTATCGTTGGACGGTTGGTCGCTGAATCTCATTTTCTTGGTCCACTGGTCGGTCGTTATATCGATTTGGGTCTGTGCCCACAACATTCAGCCCGATTCGCGCCTAAATATTAGTGGAGCCCACAGAGTTGGTGCTGAAATTTTAGTGGAGCCGGCTTGTCAGCCCACGGCCGCTCACAACACTACATCCACGCCCAACATCCTCCGCCGCAATTTCTCGAAAATCCTCCGCCGCACGTTAGGGCTCAAGGCATCGCGCGCTCCCTCTGCGCCGCCTCGCTCCCTCCGCGCCGCACAGCTCCGACGCAAGGCGCCGCGCGGCTCCCCGGCGTCCCCCGGTGTCCATCTCCCCCGACGTCCCCGGCGCGGCTCCCCGGCGGCTTCGCCGGCGCCCCCTGCCGGCCGGCCGCCCGGCACCCACCTCGGGCGCGCGCTGCCAGTCCCCACGACGGCCGTCCACCCATCGCCCCGTTCGCCCCCCGCCCCGGACGCCCTGCGACGACTTCCGTTGCCTCAGTCGGCTACCCCGTGGTCCCCTGCCAACGCCAGTGAGTTGCCGCCGGCCGGCTGGACACGTCCGGGTGCACTGCACGTCGGCACACTCGGCACCGGATCTGCACTGCATAGGGAGAACCAGTTCCAGTTTTTTCAGATACGTGCGTATCTCTTATCCCTAGTTAGTATGATTATTCTTATGCCTAACAGCCGGTTGCAGCCGGTTGCAGGCCTATGATCCCTAATCATTTGTTTCTCTGAATTCTCTTATCCCTAATTAGCACATGATTATCTTTATCCCTAATCAATTAGTCATGTACAGCCGATTGCAGTCCTATGACCCGTACTCAACTGTTTCTCTAAGTTTTAACAGTGCCAGTGCCATACATAAATTTCTTAAGAATAATATAAACACTTCCAGAGATCCGGATGTATTGTTGAGAGTTGCTCCAGAGAAATAATCTTATTCCATTCTAGAAAATCGACTGAAAGAAGCTGTTGTGCTTGACGTTTTAAATTAGTCCTTCAGCATAGTTGAAGTGCTGTTTGTTTAAGTATAGCCCCTGCTTTGGTTGGCTCCACGCTCCGCCATTGCTACTGCTCTGTACTGAGAATTTTTTTTGTTGTGCTGATGGATTGTCTGATGCTTTGGAGTCCCGTTTATTGCTACTGCTCTGTGCTAAGATATTTGCAGGGAGTGGAAAGTTTCTTAGATTTTGCACAAAAGTTTCATGTAGGCACGAAACAACATATTTGCAGGGAGTGGAAAGTTTCTTAGATTTTGCATTTAGTCACTCAGCTGTTGGTAGAAAGATACTGTGCCACATCCCAATCCCAGCAGCCCCCTCAATCCACCATGAGAGCAGCCCCATCCCAGCAGCCTCCTCAATCCACCATGAGAGCAGTCCCATCCCCCCAGCAGCCCCCTCAATCCAGCCATGTTCATGTTCAGCAGCTGCAGCCCTGTTTGGGCATCGATAAGCTGTTGTAATCTGATGATAAGCTCTTAATTAAGTGTAATCTGAAGCATGTAAGCTAGTGTGTGAGCAGGACTGCTGTGAGGAAATAAGCCATGCTACCAAATGTGTTAGGCATAATCCTGGGATATAATCTGTGGCTTTAAATTTGCCAGAATTGATGATTTATATTTTTTTGATTGTCTACAGAATTACCAATAGATAGAAAATCTGCACAATGAGTATCAGAATTTAGGGATTCATTATTTTTTCTATGGATTTTACAATTTCTTGTATGGACAAGTACATACACACTGAATTATCTAGCTTGTAGTATTCACCTCTTTGAAGCATAGAGAGGTTTGGATGACCGCTTCAGCACTTAGTTAGAATTGTAGAGCAATTGAAAAGTGCTACCAAGTATGCATACTTTGTTATAGTTTTTATCCAATTCTTGTACCAGTCAAGTTTTTGGTTGTACCATTGATTGATGTTTTCTTTTTTTTATTGCAGGTGGGAGGTAATGACAAGGTAGCAGTTGGATGGAAGTGAATATGGCCAGCATTATTTTGGACATCTTAACTAGAGATAAATGCTTTTGTTACCACTTAAGTGATGAATCATTTTGTAATGTGTGCAAGCAAACCATGAGATGTGAGTTGTGCAACTAGTGCAAGCATCTATGAGCTATGCATATATCTTGATGTAAAACCGTATGCCATGTAACTTATTTGTCCAAGTTGTGAAAAATGACATAAGACAAATGATTATGGATATAATATAATTGTGAGCTATATGATGAGCTTCATTGTCATGATTGTGTATTGTCCAAAATGGAATTGGTGATTTTATGGCTCATTGATTGTATGATTAATATTGTAATTATGCTGTTAATTTTATATGGACAGTGTCCAACAGTTGGGCGCTATATAATATGTACTGTTAAACCATTGGTCGCTATAAGTTTATAATTAGTGTTGAACGGTCGGTCGCTATATCTTTAATGTACTGTCCAACGGTTGGTCGCTATAAGTATGGTCGGACGCTAAAACTTATAGCGACGCCACATATAGGGACCGGCCAAGTTGTACGCTATATGTTTATAGCGACCGTCCGTAGGTCGCTATATCGACTTATAGCGACCATCCGTAGGACGCTATAGATAGGCTGTGGTATAGTGACTTCATGGATAGATATATCTGTCCATTGAGGCAAAGCACTAATCAGAATATGGTAAGTGCGTGCTAGGGATGCAATGAGATAATCTCCTGCCTCGTCACTACTCTACCCGAGAAATAGGGCGCTGGCATTGGAAAAAAAGTTCCTAGTTTATTCGGTTCGAACTCTACCTAGTATCGGGCACTCCGCAAACACTTTGCCATGCGCCAGACAAAAGACACTCGGTAAACACGGCTTTGCTGACGTCTACTTTGACGAGTGTCGTTTTGCCGAGGGTGGCACTTGACAAAGTATGGTAGTGAGTCCACCTCTTTTGTTATTTCAGTTTGTAAAAGTAGCCTATGCCCGAAATGACGTGTGTCGGATACCTGGAAATAGTGTACCCTAACACCGCGCTTCGCGAAAGAGAAAAATCACTCCCTCGGGCAGTCCTCCGCCTCGTCCAAGCCAGGGTGACGTCATCCGTGACGCCATCTATTCACGGGGGGGGGGGGGGGGGTTCTACCCCAAACTGACTGAGGCAGCAACGCTCCCTCGGAGGGCCTTCTGCCTCGTCCGAGCGGAGGTGACGTCATTCGTGACGCCACCTACCTTCGGAGGCTCCCCCCAAACCGGCTAAGGCAACGACACTCCCTCGGAGGATCTTCTGCCCCGTCCGAGCCTGGACGACGTCATCCATGGCGTCATCTACCCTCGGGGGCTCTTCCGACCCACGGTGCCCTTTAACCCATAGTCAAAAGTTCCACTGTACCGGATCGTCCTCAGGGATGGGGCTAAAAAGGCATGGATCGCCATGCCTACCCCTATTGAATCCTTGCGGTACAAGCTCCAGTGCCGACTGGACCACCGATTAACGCTCACCATCCCTCCGGCGGACACCTGAACAGGAATCAGGACGTACTCGTCCCTGTACGACGGAACGCGGGGGTGCCTGACCCTATTCTGCCAACCTTCGCCCATGCCCGAATATGGCAACAGGGGCGTCACTGATTACAAGGCGTGTGGCCACAGTTGCACCAAGGACGAACAGGACCAACAGGCGCAGTCTTCCTGGGGAAGGAGGACGAACGGGACCAACAGGCGCAGTCTTCCCGGGGAAGGAGGGCGAACAGGAACCGGAAGCGTCCCCCATGTCAGCAGCCCATGTCGGGCCCACGTTCTCCTCTCTCTCTATTGTACTCCATCTCTCCCTATGTATAAAGGGGGAGAATGGACCTCTAATCTCTCGCTCTGGGAACTCTTTTCCACCCATTCGCACACACTTATACTCGCATCCACGCGAGCACACACCACAAACCTCGAACATCGTACACACGAGACCTAGGAATCCGCTTCCCTCTCTCACCAAAGCTTGTAGCTCCCCTCTACGAGCTCTCCACGCTCGGTAACACGACTCAGCAGAAAACTGGATGTAGGGCGTTCGTGCCCGAACCTGTATAAACCTTGTGTTCTCCGGGCGTAACCATTCGATCTCCGACATGCTTAGAAATTTACTCGTTGGTTGTCTAGACCCCGCCAATTTAGACATCGACAGTTGACGCGCCAGGTAGGGGGCTTTGCGTGCCACCTGTATTTTCGAGTATCGGATGGCTTCTCGCCACATCGATTTCGCTCCAGGCTCCATTATTCGTTTTGGTAGCCGGGACTTCCAATGCCATGGGCAGGGGGCCGACCTAGTCCTCCGTCGCCTTATGACATCCCCCGAGGTAGCCGTGGACGCCATCTCGGCATCCATGGCCCACCTTGGCTTGTCTCCCTCTGGGAGGCAAACCGCTGAAGGGACAACCGTCCCAAGAGCCGACTACCCCGAGTTTGAGCGCCAGCTCGACACCCTGATGGGTCCCCAGCCGACTCAGGGGGCCCTGCACAACCTCTACTTCGCGTTCGCCAACGTGACGGCGCAGCTCGCGGGAGGACAACCTCTCTCTCCCAGGCTCATCGACGCGCCCGTCTCGAAGGTACTACCACACGACATGAGGAATGCCGTCGCGTCCTATTCGGAGATGGTGGCCACGGGCTTCCATGCTGACCCTACGGAGGGGACATGGGGCTCGCCTCCCACCACCTTCGGTCCATCTCTGACCTCCTCATGAGCTCGGAGGCAACCTCCTACACCAACTCCAGCCGTGGGAGCATAGATCCTTGGGAGCCCCTGGATTTTGAAGGTCTAGGGGACAAGGAGGCCTTCTACGGTTAACTGCACGCTAGTGACTACCTGCTCGAGTCCGACTTGAGCGACCGCAGCGCCCGCCGCGGCCGTGAGTGCTTTATATCCGACACCCCGCCACCCGGAGCGGCTGTCGATCCCACCCTCCTCGAGGGCGAGGACGAAGACGACGTCCATACACCTATGCGTGAAACGGGCGCACCAGCGCCTGCCCCGCGGAATGACCCACAACCTTCGGATCCCTGACAACGACAGTTGCATGACCTCCGCGAGATGGAGCGACAACTCACGGAGCGCCAACGAAAGGTGACGTTTGAGCGCGAACAACTCGAGCGCGAAGCCGCTAGGGCCCCTGGAGAGCCCCGTGCTCGAAGGGAAGCCCGAGCGGTACATCACCGCATCATCAACGACGAGCACGACCCACCGCAGTTCACGCGGGCCAGCCAGAACATCGCAGCAGCGGCAATGCTGCTCCGCAACCTCCCGGTCCCAAACACCCTGAGGGGAGGCTCACGCATGACAAGCTCAAATCCCTTCTGGGGCGCGCCAGTGCTCAGCAGGCCGAGAGTTCCGCATCGTGGAGACGCGGGCTCAGCACCGGTCATCAGGCCGACCCGACGCCTAACGACCGTGAGGGGTCAGTCCACCAGGGCCCCGCGAAGGACGAACGCCGACGACCGAAGGTTCACGCCCACATGGGCGACAAGCGTGACGCGCGCAAACACGCCAAGCAAGACGGCGTAAGTAGGGGCTTCCACGTTCGTCGCGGTGGTCGCTACGACAGCGATGAAGATCGGCCTCCAACGCCGGAGCCGCCGGGCCCCTTGGCATTCATTCGTTGTATCCGCCGCGCACCTTTCCCACATCCTTTCCGCCAACCATCAAACATCGTCCGGTACTCAGGGGAAATGGACCCCGGGCTCTGGCTCGATGACTACCGCCTCGCCTGTCAGGCCGGCGGCGCAGATGATGAAATGTTCAGCATCCGCAACTTTCCACTCCACCTCTCGGACTCGACCCGCACATGGCTCCAACACCTCCCTCCCAACACCATTGATGGGTGGGACTCTCTACGACAGGCCTTCGTCGGGAACTTCCAAGGCACCTATACGCGCCCAGGAAACCCCTGGGACCTCCGCAGCTGCAAGCAGAAGGCGGATGAGTCCCTCCGGGACTATATCCGTCGCTTCTCCCAGTAGTGCACCAAGCTCCCGATCACGGCCGACGCGGACTTAGTTGGGGCATTCCTCGTGGGCACCACCTGCAAAAAGCTGGTCCACGAGCTGGGCCGCAGCAACCCACGCACCACCAAGCGACTCCTTGAAATAGCCACAAGCTATGCTTCGGGCGAGGAGGCGGTCGGTGCAATCTTCCACCTCGATAAGGGGAAGGGTAAGGAAGCGGAGAACGCCGACAAAGGCGGCTCCATCCGCACCCAGAATAGGAACAAGAAAAAGGGCAAGCCGCAACGCGGCGGCGGCGACAACGTTGTCGTGGTGGCCGACCGCAAGGCTCCCCGTCCCCAGGGCGGGAAGAAGGTGGGCAAGTTCGATGACATGCTCACCAAGCCATGCCCGTACCACAACGGGCCAGCGAAGCACACACTCCAGCAGTGCGACATGATGGCTCGGTACTTCAAGGCCGTCCCCGAGAAGGATGAGCCCAAGCAGTCGGAGGGCCAGGACGGAGAACGGGGTCACGAAGACTCCTACCCCCACGTCAACAAGTGCCTCATGATCTTTGGGGCTCCGAGGCCTACGGCTGCAAACACCGGCAGAAGAAGGAGTGGCGCGAGGTCTTCGCGGTCGCCCCAGCAACTCCGACTTTCCTCAACTGGTCGGAGTCCGATATCACGTTCGGCCGCGACGACCACCCCAGCCACATCCCCCATCCGGGTTGTTACCCACTCGTCGTGGACCCGGTCATAGGGGATGTGCGCTTCACCAAGGTGCTGATGGATGGGGGCAGCAACCTCAACATCATGTACTTCAACGCTTTCGAGGCCCTCAGCCTGCGAAGGGAAAGGCTCTGACCCTCGGGGGCTCCCTTCCAGGGAATCGTCCCCAGAAGACAAACGATACCCCTGGGGCAGATCGACCTGCCCGTCACGTTCGGGGAGCTGGACAACTTCCGGAGCGAGGTCCTCACCTTCGAGGTCGTGGCTTACCGCGGGACTTACCACGCGGTCTTGGGAAGGCTGTGCTACGCAAGGTTCATGGCCGTCCCAAACTAAACATACATCAACCTCAAGATGTCGGGGCCGTGCGGCATCATCACAGTCACCTCCGACATCAAGGTGACGTACCAGTGCGAGGTGGACCGCTGTGAGAACTCCATGGAAGATGTGCGCAGCCGGGAGCTGGTGGCGGTGATCGAGGCCGCTGACAAGATGGACGTCGACCCCTAGAGCGCGAAAAGCTCGGACGCTCAGAGCAGGAACAACTATGTCGTTTATCTACTTTTATTAAGTACTCCAACGCATTGTACATACGCATGTAATCTTTCTTTAAGCAAAGAGTTCGAGGAATAAAAACTAGGGAACTCTCGGACCAATCGCTTAGCAAGGTGCACTCCCGGCGCGCGCCAGAGCACACCTCGCTCGGGGGCTGGAAGGGGGGACCCCTGTTTTTTCTCTCCAAAAAGCTTTCTTTGCGCAAAATATCCGCACCTTTTCCCGCCAAGACGAAAACTCCGTCTTCCCTAGCCAAGGGAGAAAATCTCACCGGACCGCGGCAACGGGCTGCGAGGTACTCCGACTCCCCCGGAGCCAAGTACTTCCACCTGACTACCCATCCGAGCAGATCAAATCTCTTATCAGGAAAGGCAAAGCAATTAGATCGAAACGGAAAAGATACGGAAACCAAAGAACAAGCAAACTTAAAACAAGCTCACTAAGGAGCAACAAAAACTTGTCCAAGCCCCTTTGGGGCGCATCGTACCTAGGCACAACTTAAGATTGTTTGTTACAAGGGCCCTCGGCCCTGATCCCTGACCACGCAGGGTCACTCCTCTGACGGCGAGAACACTTCGTCTTCGAGCTTGGCGGCCAGGGTCGTCGCGGGCTCCTCCGTGGCAGCATCAATCCAGTCGAGCAGATCCTCTGGGGCATCCAAGGGATAACCCTCGCTGACGAGTTTGGGAGTCACCGTGTCGTAAAGGCAGGCGGCGATAGCCATTGTGCGGTGGACTCCGATGCGCAGCGCCTCCCAGATCCGCGCTAGGCCTCGCTCCCAGAGCAGGCCGACGCGGGTCCTGGACGTGTCCGGACCACCCTCAACGGCTGACACGCCGAAGAGGTCGCATGCTCCGTGCACAACCTCGCGCAACGCCTGCGACTCCTGCGCACCAGCACGCAGCTCTCGGGCAACAAGAAGGGAGGCTCAGCCCCCAAGCGAAAAACACACACCATACCAAGACAAACGGACAAAGGAGGGCAACTTACCTCCATTTTCCCTCTCTAGGTTGTGGATCATCGCACAGAGGTGTGAGACGGCCGTCGTCAAATCGCCGACCTGGGTGGAGAACGCCAGGATCCTCCGATCGGCTTCGACGCTGCGCTCTTGCACCCGGGTCGAGAGGTCCTCGAGGCGGCCCACGGCGTCGTCACGTTCCTGACGGTTGTTGTCATGCTGGAACCGCATGGTGTTGCGCTCCTCCTCCATGGAGTCAAGCGCCGAGACGGCCCGGCGCCGCGCCTCCGCCTCAGCATCGCGTTCGGTGGTCAGGCGCTCAAATTCAGCCTGACGTGCCGCGCGCTCATCCGCCAGCATCTTGCGGACGACCTCGGAATCGGTACGGGCCTCCCCCCGTTCCCGCTCAATCCGCTCGGCATCGGTGGCACTCTGGCGCGCCAGCGCCTGGGCGAGCGCCACCTTTGACTCCAAGGCGGCCAGCTGCTCCTGTAGCTCCGCTGCGTGGCGGCGAGTGGCCACCAGCTCTTCGGTGGTGTCAGCCTCCCCGGCGAACGACCACGACCCGGGTCCCACCGTCCAAGTTCGCAATGGAGGAACTCGGACTTCCCGGCGCTCGTCGCCATTAGGATCTGCACGGATGGAAACGTCAGACAATCATCAACAACAAACAAGAAACACTTCGGTCGGACAACCTCCTACATTGCCATGGTGAGTGAAGTCCTCACGAAGCACCGCGACCGCCCTCTGCATCAACCCCACTACCTGAGTCGCATTAAATGCGGCCGCTCGGCTACGTCGTTTCCACTGTTCGCAGGAATATCGGGAGCCACGCGCGTAATGGCAGGTAACTGACACCCCTCGCCCTTTTTCTCGAATCGATCCGCATCCCGTATCTATCATCATGGCAGGATCCATCCCGGGCCCACCACGCCGCGCACATAGATCTTCTGCTACGCGTCCCCATCCAAGGCACACGCCTCCCGAGCGCGAGCGCATCTCGGAAGAGCCTCCGACTCGTCCGAGCTCGGCCAACGCACGCGGAGGTTGGAGGGACACGCATGTGGCGCAACCAGCGGCGATGGCCCATGGGTCCAGGTAAGATAAAGGGATAGGGGGTATAGACGCCCCGACGGCCCATTATGTTCTAGAGATATGGAGGCCACCCCAGCGGGGGTCGAAACAGCCGACTCAGGACATCGGAGCGAGGGGCGAATAGGGAATGGACACACTAGCGGTCATTAGCCTAGCAACCGGATGCTAAGGTCATTCCCAGATTTCGTATTTGAGTCCGTATCTCAGGACGGATGATTGGTTCATGGTATTCCTATCAAAGGAAGGCAGCAGGCCCCCGGGACCCATCGAACGGGCCCGGCTACTAGATGAAACTGATTTGGGGTGAGTCACGACATGGGCCACGAGCCGGAACCCTAGCGAACGGGAATCGAACACCCCACTCAGATTGGCCCGATATTAACTCAACGAGCACCCATGGTTCGTCTGCCTAGAGGATAGCATGGGTCAGCTCATATTCCCCCTTCTCATGGAGAGATGCGCGGGAACGAACAAAAAGACGACACAAACCCGAGACGATTTTCTTTACATCGAGTAGAGACTCGGGGGCTGGCGCCGCACCATGGGGCAAGCCTCACGCGTAAGAGGTCCGACAGGGGTTACATTCTCCCTAAGAGCCACGGGGGCTGATCCCAATCATCAGACACCAAAAACACAAGAACCTTTACAAGATGGACTGAACGGAAAACCCAGGCCTGAAGGCCGAAAGCTAGGGGTGTCGTTAGGACACCCACACCTAGCATCTCACTGCCAACCGACGCGTGTGCGTATCCAGGTCAGGCAACCCAGCCGCGGGGTTGGGGAAGCGACTGCCTGATCTAAAAGATCGCGTCGGACGGCGGCGCTACGACCTGCGGGCCACCCTGAACAGACGTGCTGCAGCTGTGGGAGAACAGCGGCCGCCTCGTCTTCAAGAAACCCTGGGCCGTAAACCTCCTCCGGAGTTGGCTGGGCACTTTACAGCTAAGTCGCCCCAGCTGCTCCGTGATCAAGGTCACCGCCGGCAGGCAGCTCTGAGCCCGCCATACATTGGCAGCTCCGAGCCCGCACATCTCGCTGACGGCGACATCGCCATAAACCAACAGCCAAGGATGATCCAACTCCTGAGGTCGTGCAGACAAACTGCTATGACTTTCCTAGTGGACACAACCTTGGCTGCCCTCCGAAAGAGGACAACACGTCACTGCTCCCCAAAGGCAGAGTGCAGGACCCATCCAGCGAGAGGATGGACTCCACACCTTCCGCCCCAAGGAACGATCCGTGCAGGGGGTGGTAACAACCGTTCGACCAGTGGCAGGATAAGCGGAAGCTATGCACACCTCGTAGAGCTTCCGTTGAGTTCTACCACCGGGCGAAACGGGACACCGACACCCCTAACACAGAACTTCCCCTGAGTTCGGTGTACCCTCAAAAGGACGCTCGTCGGGGCGGCTCAAGGGTATCTCCAACGAGGCCTCGGAGGAAGAAGGTAGGGCAAGCCATGCTGTGGGATTGTGAGTTTTGCCCCACAGCCGGTAGCCCCTATTTATAGCCCGCCAAGGCACCCGCACGGCAGCCAACCCGTGAAGCCACAGCGCTCCGCTTCCCCCAATTAAACCGCACTACGCGCCAGCGCCAGTTTCTGAGGGGGCGCAGCTGAGCCATAAATGGCCAAGCAGACGGCAGACTCGGAGTGCGCCGTTCGAAAAACTTGACCACACGAGGGCGCTGTGTCCGCAGCGCCCTCAAACGGGAGAGCATGGTGCACCCACTTTTGGGTCAAGAGAGGCGCAGTCAGACCAGGCCGATGCCGACCCAACATCGACTGATCAGGCAGACGCTCAGACCGAAAGATAGCATTGCACAACCCCGATTCGTCACTTTAGAGTGCACCAGCCCAAGTACAACAATACGCCCCATGGCAGAACTGTAGGGTTATGAGGTTGCTACGCTAGCCAGAAAACAAAATTTTTCTATCCCATAAACCAGGAACTAGTAGTAGTTATAGATCACGGGGTTACCACTAGACGCGCAGGTGCAGCGGAAGCGACTTGATGTAGTCGTGCACGTCGCAGCAGTGTCGTGCAATTGCGAGGTCGTCCATCTCAACGTCTCCTTCTCGCGGTTCGTCCTTGTGCTCCATATGCAACACCTCCGAGGAATCCCACATGTGCAGGGAAGAAGCGTCACGCCTCTGGATTGCTAGGTCCGCGAGGAGTACTAGGCGCGAGCGTGGGGAGGGCGACGGCGGCTGCCAAAGAACGTGAGTATCTCGCCCTGCGCCCACCCCTTGATTATATAGGCGTCCTAATGAGCTCCCACGTTGGAGGCCCATTAGCAACCCTAAACCTAATCTAATTGGCTTCCAGCCCCTTAAGCATGCGACCCTATGAGCTCACGCACACATAGACATGGCCCAAGTACTCTTACTCGACCAATAGTTGATAGCGGCCTCTAGCAAGGCGTGTCAACTCCTATGCATACGCTATGATCATATCAGACGAACCACCACAATACAATATACATGTTATTCCTTTGCCTCATGATATTTGGTTCAACTCGTGGGTTAACACTTAACCCAAGCACGACCATGCATTTCATGATCTAATCATTTGAGTGATCCAGTAATATCTCTCTCATATGGAGAGTGGCAAATTCCATCTTGATTGACTATGTCTCACATCATGTTTCCTGACAAACCCGAAAGCTACCTTTATAACTACCCAGTCACGGAGTAGCGTTTGGTAGTCCTAGGGTAGGTCGTTTCACATCTTGAGTACATACGACAATCTCAGGTCTAAGGACATAACGTATAGAGACAATCTCATGTCGGGTCTGTCCAGCAACATGTCCTACATGTGCCCACATTATTAGTTTGACATCTCATGTCCATGACTTGTGAAACATAGTCATCAACTAATAATGTGCTGATCTAACATTCATGTGCATTCTTGCACGAACTCCGATCAGGGACAACTTTTATAATAACCATACAAGTAAAAGAGTTTCACAAGCAATTCACATAATTGCTAATCGACACAAGTTGTCTTTAATGGATATTCATAACATGTCATGGATACAAGGAATACATCATCTCTATGATTACCTCTAGGGCATTATCGCGTGCACCCATCGGAATCAAAAAACTTAACCAAACACCACAAGCGCTCTCGGAAGCCTCCGGTGTAGTCCATCACTACATCGCAGGCTCGGGGGCTACTGTCGGATACCTGGAAATAGGGTACCCTAACACCGCGCTTCGTGAAAGCAAAAAATCACTCCCTCGGGGGGTCCTCCGCCTCGTCTGAGCCAGGGTGACATCATTCGTAATCCCATATATTCACGGGGGTTTTTCTGCCCCAAACTGACTGAGGCAACAACGCTCCCTCGAAGGGCCTTCCGCCTCGTCCGAGCGGAGGTGACGTCATCCATGACGCCACCTACCCTCGGAGGCTCCCCCCCAAACCGGCTAAGGCAGCGACACTCCCTCGGAGGATCTTCTGCCCCGTCCCAGCCTGGACGACGTCATCTATGGCGTCATCTACCCTCGGGGGCTCTTCCGACCCACGGTGCACTTTAACCCATAGTCAAAAGGTCCAAAATACCGGATCGTCCTCAGGGATGGGGGTAAAGGGGCATAGATCGCCATGCCTACCCCTGTTGAATCCTTGCGGTACAAGCTCCAGTGCCGACGGGACCACCGATTGACGCTCACCATCCCTCCGGCGGACACCTGAACAGGAATCAGGACGTACTCGTCCCTATACGACGGAACGCGGGGTGCCTGACCCTATTCTGCCAACCTGCGCCCATGCCCAAATATGGCAACAGGGGCGTCACCGATTACAAGGCGCATGGCCACAGTTGCACCAAGGACGAACATGACCAACAGGCACAATCTTCCCGGGGAAGGAGGACGAACAGGACCAACAGACACAGTCTTCCCAGGGAAGGAGGGCGAACAGGAACCGGAAGCGTCCCCCAAGTCAGCAGCCCATGTCGGGCCCACGTTCTCCTCTCTCTCTCTCTCTATTGTACTCCTCCATCTCTCTCTATGTATAAAGGGGGGGAATGGACCTCTAATCTCTCGCTCTGGGAACTATTTTCCACCCATTCGCACACACTCATACTCGCATCCACGCGAGCACACACCACGAACCTCGAACACCGTACACACGAGACCTAGGAATCCTCTTCCCTCTCTCACCAAAGCTTGTAGCTCCCCTCTACGAGCTCTCCACACTTGGTAACACGACTCAGCAGCAAACTGGACGTAGGGCGTTCGTGCCCGAACCAGTATAAACCTTGTGTTCTCCGGGCGTAACCATCCGATCTCCGACACGCTTGTCTAGACCCCGCCATTTTAGACACCGACAACGTGGTTTTCAGCAATATATCGCCTTCTTCGAGCCGCCTCGCAACTAAACTCCGCGACACAACCCATTTTTGGAAACACCGCTTCCGCCCTAAAGACCGCTCGGTAGTCTCCCAATGGTGTCAATTGTTTTCATCATAATTAATGTAAACCTTAAAGATATATATTTCTCTTCAAGCTGTAATCTACCAACTATATACCACAAGCTTTTGCTGCTCCTTTGCAATACAAGATGTGGACTGCACCCACGACCTGCTCAACCTACTAGTGGTGGCGGTGGCCCCGCATGCCCCTGCCTGAGCCTGAACCGGTGAGGGGTAGAGACAGGGAGGTAGGAAGAAGAAGAAAGAGGGAAGGGCATTAAGGAAACATTTTTTCCCACGATGTAGAGAAGGTGAGATGGGATGGTAGTGACGATTTGGGGGCGGCGGCTGCGATATTCTAGTGAGGAGGCACGAACAAGGGTTTTCAGAGCGAGCGGGTAGAAAAAAATTAGTCGCTCGCAGGTTCGCACCGTGCAGTACAGTTTTTTTCTCAATACCGACCATTGATTTGATGTTATTTATGATGTATACTGACCGATGATTTGACAATATATATAGCGTCAAATGTTTGGTCGCTACAAGCATGTTTATTGACCGATGGTTCCTTAGAATTCTTTAGCGACCAATGTTGCATCGCTAAATAGCTATTTTTAGGGACACATGTTTGACGCTAATTTTGGTGTGTGGTATAGTGGTAGTGCAATGTTTAGAGGAGGTTTGCACGAGAGACTAGTCTTGGGTTCAATTCCTGCCGGCCGCGACCTCTCGTCCGTGGTGGCCTCCCCCTATTAAAAAAATTCTTTTTATTTTTTGGATTTTTTCAGTCCAACTTTGTTGTGTGTCGAGCACTCGACAAAGACGGCTTTGTCGTTGTATCTTTTGCCGAAGGTTGCAATTGGGGCTTTGCCGAGTTCCCTAGGCACTCGACAAAGCTTGCGATTTCGGTAGTGTTTGTTGATATGCAAAGTAATTTGCCGTGTCATTTGTATTTTATAGTGTCTCTGCATTGTTGTTGGATGTGTGTGGAGAGAGTGGTTAGCACTCTATACACCCAAAGATTCAGATCTTTAGCTCCAGGAAATCTATGTAGATCCAAACAACAGAATTGAATTAAAACAATTTCTAGGCCATCCATTTCTTGTGTAATCCAATTACTAGATTGGATCTCTAGAATGAGATTCAAATCTAAGGATCCAAATAGTGCCTAACTTAAACATCTAGCACAAAAGTTTTTGTTGCCCAGAAGGACAAAAAAAATCATAAACTCCCTCCATATTGTAAAAGACATCGTTTTGGACAATGACACGATCTTCAAATCATAATTTTGACTTCATATATCTATAAAAATATTTATTTAAAAATGATATATGTATACTTTTAAGAAAGCATATTTCAAAACAAATCTATTAAATTTGTATGTTTTCACATTTTAAAACTCAACAACTTAAAAGTTATTCCTGATTTGGAGGGAGTATGCTTCCAGCGACCAGCTCAAATATCACAATATGCGGATGACTAGCTATAGACTGTACGTTAGCCTTCTTTGAGACATATAAAAAGCTAATAAATGACTTACGAAATTATGATTCGAATAGCTAGAATCCTTTACCTCCTGATGTTCTCTTGTTAGTACTGAAGTTGTGCGGGTAAATGATCGAACGCACTCCAAGGATCACCAGTGAACTGCACGACTGACAGCAGCGTCTTAGTCTTGATGTTGAGCTGAATCATCCATAGCTTCCGATCCTCGTAGGTGTCGACGAAGTGACGATTGGTGACCAAAAAGCAGACGACATTTGGTTCATCCAAGGACACGACAGGGCACTGGAGATTTGCTCGCGGGAGGCCCTCGTATCCTGGAAGCGCCCAGACCTCCTCGGCGTCGATCTCTCCGTCTTTCACCCACGTCAATGGCGACTGGAGGTCCATCGTCAAGGTTGTGACGGTGAAGGCAAAGCGGGAGCGTGCACATGTGCTCCTGCCATGGCCACCACAGCAGCAACGGGGGTCGATGCTGACAAGCCTCACTTTGCTAGCCCCCGCGGCGCTCATCTTCATGGAATACTTCAGGGGAAACACGTCGTCGTCCCACTCGTCGTCGTACCTGCTGCGGCCGCTCACCTCGGTTGGCAGAGGCACGTAGCGCGCCTTCGGGCTCGCCTCGTCAGCCATGTCGCACACGACGAAGCCGTTCTCGTAGTCGACCAAGCATAGGTGTCGGTCGCCGACGGGGATGACAGCAGCATCACCTGACCCTAACGACGACAGTGAAACCACCGCTGTGTCGTCGTCCCCAAGAATGGGCACTGGCTCCATGAGCTCCCACTGGCGCATGCCAGTGCCGGTGCGGAGCACACAGAACTCGAGCATTTCCCGTTGCGCATGGCGATCGTACCAGGGCTCGACCTGGACGACGAGGAGATCGTCATCGTCCTGGTTCTGACCGCCTCGTCGCAGCAGGCCAGTGTCCCTACTGGGCAGGCTTGGGCAGACGGGTGGGCGCACCCTACATGCAATGAGGCTCTCGGTCTTCGTTAGAAAGTCTCGATCGGGGAGCAGAGACAGCGACGGCGGCCCGGCGGCTCCAGTCCTGTACACGAAGTAGTCGTTTTCCTCAAATTCTGCAGACGGACAGCGTCGGTTACCCATCCGCAAGAGGACCGAGTCCGTATGGGCGGCGACGACGTCGACACTGATGTGCTCGTCGTCGTAGTGATCATCGTCGACCTCGTCCTCGTCCTCGACCTCGTCCTTGTCCTCTTCCTCGTCAGACACGCTTTCCGTGAAATCGTAGTAGAGGAAGGAGCTCGCCGGCGGCGCGGCGCTTCCCAAAGAGACGCGTATCTGTAAGCCTTTGAAGCGGGTGCGGGAGTCCGCGATGGTCTTGGCGTCGGCGACGAATGAGTCGTCCATGCGGCGGCCAGAGAGGTTCAGCATCACCCATCGCGGCGGGTCTTTGGCAGCGGCTGCCGGCGAATCGGAAAGCACACTCCGGTGGCTGCTGCTGCTGCAGGCTCGGAGGAAGTGTCGTTGGAGAACGGAGGGTCTGCATTCGAAGAGGCTCACCGCATCAGCGCGGCACAGACGACGAAGCTGCCTCAGCATTTTCGTAGGGGAGATGATGGCGGACACTAATGGCGGCTGCGTGCCTTGTTTAGTAGCTAGGTTAACGATGATGATCAATGGGATCTATTCATGCGTACCAGATCAATAGGATGACAGGAACAGGTATATTTGGGCATTTCAGCCCGCAAGGAGAAAACTGCATGGGCTCTGCGTTGCCGGCCCATGATAACTTGTATGGGCTCTCCGTCCAAAATAACTATTGTTTTATTTGTCTTACTAGATTAAACCATTTGAGAAATGACTAATGTCATTACAATTTTGCAAAGTTGGAGATATATCATTGGTATCACAATGACATGTGGGGCTCACACAAGTAAATATATGACATATGGGCTAGGATGACATATCTCCAATTTAGCAGAATTATAATGGCAGTCTTTGAAAATTTCCCTTTGTTAGATCCATCAAATATATTTTGTGTAGTGTATTTATTTAGTGCCATAAATATTAAAGTTCTTTTAGGGGCCATTTGGATCCCTTTATTTTGAGGAATTGAAATCTACCTTAATAAATTAAGCTATTTGGCTTGTAATTTAACATTTCCCCACTTTCCAAAGTCCGTAATTAAGCATATCTCAAATTCATAGGGTGAGAGATGGAAATTGATTCAGTCGTAAAAAAAAAAGAGATGGAAATTGATTCTATAGATCACCATTCCATATTTTTATTTGCAACTTATAGCATGTTGTTCAAATTCCCTCTCCTACGATAAAAATACAACAAATAAGTATGTCTCTCATATAGTGAACAATAATATGCAATTACAATTCATATATAATCATATTAGCTTAATTAATATGTCTCTAAATTTTGATTATTAAAATGAATTCAATTCCAGGGATCTAAGAGGGGCATTATATATATTTGATTAAGATTAGTTTTACTTAGAACAAAGCTAAACAATAGTTATTGTTGGGACAAATGGAGTATCTTTGTAGAGGCTTAGACTCTAATCAGAATGTCATAATAAAAGTTTTATAAAAAAATAAAATAAATATTACTACTGGAAACATGCTCTTTGTCGATTACCAGGAGCTTTGCCGAGTGTTTAATATCGGACACTCAGCTACACTCGACAAACTAGCTCTTTGCCAAGTGTCGAGCACTCGTAAAGCTCCACACTTGGTAGCAATACTCTTTACCGAATGCGCGACCCTCAGCAAAACTCAACACTCGGCAAACAACATATTTGTCGAGTGTCAGACTCTCAACAGAGTCAACACAAGCCGACTCTCAGCAAACGCCGTTAGAAGCTGACGCCGTCATCGTTTACCGAGTGTCACCGTTAGACACTCCGCAAAATAGCCAATTTGCCGAGTGTCACAGGCAGACACTCGGCAAATATGCCACTTTACCCAGCGTCTCCCCTAACACTCGATAAAACATTTGCATTTTTTCTTCTTGCCTCCAAACTCTTTCTAATATCATTCTACAGTATCTGAAACTACATGTTTAAGTGTGTCACTTTTCTCAATGTATTTGCTATATTTAGTTAGTTTATTTCAATTAAGTGAATTGTTTTTGTCTAAGTCAAATTTGAACTACAAGTAATTCGAATAATAGAAAAAATTATATCCATGTTATTGAGTCTAATTTGAGTTTTTATCCAGGAAAGTAAAATAGAAACCCAACATCTAATAACCAAACTAGTCGTTAGGATCAAGAACATAAAGCTTAACTAATACACAAATGATTTTTTAGAGACGGTAAACAATAATTTCTAGGGTCAATTTAAAAAACCACTTCTATGCCCCCGATTATTAAAAGAAGTCATTTTCGGAGACGGTTTTAAAACCATTCCTAGAAATCAATTTTCAAGGACGGTCCTAAAAATAATTTTCAGAATTTTTTAAAAACCATTTAGGCCTTGTTTGGCAATACAGTATTATTTCTCAGATGTAAACCATTTTTCACTTGTAATTTGTTGTGCCCAAGGATACGGCTGTTTTGTTTTACACATGTAAATTGCCGTTTGGGGAAAAAAAAGCTTCCGCGTGTTCTTGTGTTGGGTAGTTCTTGCCTTGCTTTGTTGCTATGCTCCCATTTGCTTACGCTGACTACACGAAGTTCGAATGTTGGCTGCGGGGCTTGACGCTGGTATTGCATTGGTGCGAAGCTCCATCAACGCCGCCGCCTCTGTGTAGGAGGATGCTACAACCGACGGGAAGCCGTCGTCCGCCGGCCGCGGCCATCAGTGTAGGTATGAGTTCTAGTATAAAATTTCTCTCCATCCTCTATACTGGTGAGCTCGCTAGATTTCGATCTGGACTAGCAGAATAAGATCGACAAAACCATGCTAGAGATCTACTAGAAGAACAGCTGTAGAGGAGGACATGGGGATCGAATTGAATAGATCGACGCCGACTCGCCGGGGCCCAGGACTCATGCGCCGGGATGTCGATTTGCTGCATCGATTTGCCTGGGACGTGGATTTGCGGCATGGATTCGCCGCCCTCAACTCGGGACCGCCGCAATCTTGGGCACCGTTGTGTTAACCCGACGAAGCCATGGAGGACGAGACGAGTCTCGATAGATGTCGTATTTTTTCTCAGACCAGTGGAGGAGATAATTTTTTTTCCAACGGTTTTGGTCTAATCCAGATGTAAAATTAGTGGGGTTATCGGTCTTCCAAACAATAAAATCCGAGCTGCCTTGGAACATTTTTGGGAGCTGTAATTTACCAAGGTTTTGAGGCAATTACCAGGCTTCCAAACAGCCCCTTAGAGTATAATAAAAATAAGAAAAACTATTTTTAATGTGGCCCAAAGGTCAGAGGACCGACCACGATTCACAAGATTTATTTTTTGCTTCTTTTGAACGCACGTTTCAATCACTACCACCACACCAGTCACTTATCAATAGTTACATGATGTTGTATATTCGTACTAATACGTATGAATCTTGTAATTAATACTACAAATATCTTTTCATCAATACTTTGACTGACATAAACAGTCTTAAATGAGAAAAAATTTAGCTACCAAATTTTAGATCTCGTGAAGAACTACAACTTTGATATAAGACATTTCTTCATCCAAGGTCCTTCCAAATTCATATCGGCGAACTTAATTTATATATTTGGAACCTAAAATGATCTCAAACAAAAACATTTATCAACTAAAAAGTTTTTTAAAAAATATATGAATTTATTGGTGCTACAACTATTTTTAAGGATGGTTGACTGGTTGACATAAGCAAAAACCAGCAAGACCTACTCCATTGATAATTCCATCAATGACACCTTTATAAAAAATGCGTTACTTCAGCTAGTCTTCTTATATCTAGGATAAAAACCCTAGTATAGAAAAAATCTATATAACCACGATTATATGACCAGCTGTATATATTTTTTTTACTTCATCCAGCTGTCCACAAAAATCTTATTTTTAGGGGACAATTCCTTTAAGTTGGCCGTCTCTAAAATAGGTATATTTTGAGTGATGATTTACTAAATAGAACTGCCCCTGAAAATTGATTTTCAACAATGGTTCATTAGCTACAGTACATGCTCCAAGCCAAGGCTAGGAGCAGTTTGCTAAGTCGTTCGTCTCTATTAGAAATGAGAGTCATCTGTAAGTGCTTATGTCATGAATCTACACTACTTCAAAACGGATTTTGCGTGACGGTGAAAATCCATTTTTCGCAGCGGGCAATCACGCCTGTTGCGATGACAAGGTCAGGGTAAATATGGCGTTTACCGTGGCGGTCGCAAGTGCCCGCTACAAAAAACGGATTAACTGCAGCGGACAATATAAGAAAAAATCCGTTGCGGTTAATCCTTTCAAAAAAATGTCCGCTGCGGTTAATCCTTTCAAAAAAATAAAATAAAAAAAACCTTAGAAGCCTAGCGCCGCCGCCGTCGCCGGATCCGGTCATTGCAGCGCCGCCACGACCACGCGCACGCGCCGCCGCGCTGCCGCGACCCAACGCACGCGCCTCTCCGAACCGTCCGGATCAAAACGAGCCGGTACGCCGGCGACCAGCTGCAGCAGGTTGGCTCGCCGCTCCTCCACTTCCACAAGCAGCCGTCGTCGTGGCGCCGCCTCCTTCAGGAGCAAGAGCTGGAGCCACCGCACGCCAAGACGACGATGCACAACACGCCCCGCCTTGGCGCGTTCCCAGGTTCGCCGGCGAAACCGGTCGGGCGTCGGGACGACGCCGCCGCTGGGAGCAGCCCGCCGGGACCACGCGCCCCGCGCCACCGCGAGGAGCTCCGCCGTGCGCCTCTGCGACCCCGCGCCCGCGCCACCGCGAGGGGCTCTGCCCTGGGAGAGAGAGTGGGGGCGCCGCCGCGAGGGCCTCCGCCGTGGTGGTGCTAGGGAGAGAGAGAGATAGGCTGAGGGAGAGAGAGAGTGGGGGCGCCACCGCGAGGGCCTCTGTCGTGGTGGTGCTAGGGAGAGAAAGAAGCTGAGGGAGAGAGAGAGAGAGTGGGGGATTGGGATGGCTGTTGGAAACCCTAAGTCTTGGTTTTATATGAGCTGTGGCTATTGGGCCTCGCCCTAGGTTTAATGGGCTTCGACCTTAACCGTGGCGGGCCTTATTGGAGGTCCGCTACGGTAAATAACCTATTTACTGCTGTGGACATTTTAAGATGTCTGCTGCGGTAAATCGATTTACCGCAGCGGACAAAAATGTCCGTCACAGTAAATAAAAATTTACCCGCTGTGGGATAGCATAGGATTTTCTGCAGCGGGCAAAATAAGTGTCCGCCACGGAGGACATTTTTTCAACGCTGCGCAAAATCGTTTTTGACGTAGTGCTATATTGTTCTTTTTAAAAAAATCAGCGGTCAAAGATATTTTTTTTTTGACATAGGGCAAATTTAATATAACATGTGAATAAAAACGGAGGTAGTAGCCACTTAGCTCGAATATGATTGGGGTTTTCTACTGTGCCTCTATAGTGCCCATCGCCGGTTAAATCCGGTGGTGGCAAAACCTCTTTGCATTAGTGAACAAAAGCTCTAAGTCTTGTTTGGATCCTTGGAATTGAATTATATTAATAATCGTAATTTACGTACATATTAATCAAGTTAATCTAGTTGTATATGAATTATATTTGTATATTATTGTTCACTATGACATACTTAATTGTTATATTTATATCATAGGAGAGCTGAGTTAAAAGAATCTACCCTACTAATTCATCATATTTTCTTTCCTACATCCCCAAATAAAACGCCCCCCCCCACTGAGGTATTCTTTCTCCACACACCTCAGAAAATGTAGCCAGAAAAATAACAACATATAAATGAACTGTCCAGATTGATTGTGAGTCGTCTCTCTCCTTACTCACTAATATATAACGGTCAGCATTGTGTGTGTCATCGCGATCATCCCACGCGCCTCGTAGGTCCGCAACCAGAGTTCGATTCCTCATGGTATCTTTATTTTGAGCTTTTTTCCACCGTAAAAATACCACTCCCTCTCTCTCTCCAGAGGTGGCTGTGGGCACAGGGCGGCAGCGCCCCCGTGGGCTATGCGCTGGCGACAACGGTCCCCGGTGGTCCTCCTCCCTCACCATCCGTGCGGGGAGGCGTTGGGAGCTGGCCGCCGGAGCTCTGCAATGCCACTGGGTCACCAGGGCAGGAAGGGGAGGCAACAGGGCGGGGGCCGGCGCGAAGGTACCTGCCGGGGCTGGGGCGGGGCGGAGGGTGGGGGGCGACGCTGGCTGCCAGAGCCGGAGCATCGCGGATTCGCGGGGCTGCCGGGCTAGTGCAGGAAGGTGTGGACCGTCGGGGCGCCTCTGGAACAGAGAGGACGGGGCGGGGCGGCGTTGGGACGTCGCAGCGTGGCGGGGCGGCACTGGGCCTCCGGGGCGAGGCGGGGCGACGCTCCGATGCTCGCGCATGGTGGTTTTTCTGCGTGCCGCTCGGCCACCGGCCACGAGGGAGTGGAGGAAGAAAGGATAAGGGGAAAAAAGAAAGGGAAAGAAAAACGGGGAAAAGAAAAAGGGAAGAAAAAAAGGGAAAAAAAGAAAATAAATAGGCTTGGGTTCCCGCGTGTCACTCGGTCACCAGCCACGAAGGAGCGGAGGAAGAAAGGATAAGGCCTAATTTGGGAGCGCAGGCATATTAGCCCGGGGAGGAATACCCACGACCGGGATTTTATCGGCCATTCGTTTCCCCGGGCATAGTTTCCTCGACCCTTTCCTCATCCCCGGTGTATGTTTGGGATACAGGCTACGTGGCTGCCGACCCCGATACCTCTAGCTTTCGTGTCCTACTGTTACTGCAATGCCTGCTGGCTGATGAGGCTTGCAGTAAACAACCAAGTAGGTTGTTATACCTACGAAAGATTATTATTTATTATTACTCAAACCTAAATAAAACAAAATGCCTGAAGTACGTCTACATGTCTGAAAAAAGTTCAAAATTTTAGTAAAAAATTTAGAGAAAAAAACAAGTAAATGAGGCCATACTTTACAAAAGGTAAATGAGGCCATACTTTAGAAAATTTTGTGGTCACTTCCATAAGTTCAAGTAAAGAATGGAATGGAAATTATGGATTTGGAACACTGGATAATCATGTCTAAATTTAAAACATTGAGATAAAGTTTGGATAGTCAGGGGCAGCTTGCTTATGTACAACATCCATCTGAGGTTCTTGCTTGACATCGTTTCCATGTTCACACGACTTTGATCATCCACATAGATCTGCAAGTCCTTTCATGCAAGAAAGCAATGTTATTGAAAGTAAAAGTCGAATTGCAGTAAATAAATTTTGACAAGAAGCCTAATTATCACTTAATTAGTGTCTGTCAAAACAAAATCCTAGCAGAGATCATCATATATGGCACCCAGACCCCAAATCAAAATCCTGAATTTATTGGATCACTGACTTGCCTAAATACATTATTTGAGGTACCAAAAGACCCTTTTGACACCAATTTATTAGCATTTCCGTCTCTCAGGTTATCTAATTAAAGAGTCAGAAAACATCAATATGCACAATAACCTCATTGCTGGAAAAAGAAAACCCCCTAGGCATACTACGCTAACATCAGGTTAACAACTTAAATGAGTATGGTTTGGTTCTTGTCTACTGTTATATTCATAAGTAAATAGCATAATGTCTATGAGAATCGAACCTAATTAAGAACTCAGCAGATAAATGGGATTGAAGACTACATGTTTTGCATGCCTAAATTCAAGTAATCATGGAGTTAATGAATTTAACATTAACTTCAAGATGCAAATAAGTTAGGATTTTTCTCTTGTTTAGGCTAGCTAAGCCAGGGCAACAAGAACAGAAGAAAAATCACAGAACACAAGTTAGGAGAAAAAAAAAACCAATACCACCTATGAGTCTATGATCACCACTGGACTCTACATGATTTACAATTAGAAGGGACTGCACAGCTCTGCCGCCGATTCTGTACCTCTAGAATCCATCCTATCCGATTCCAGTTGCAGGTTCCATCTCAGCATGCTCTGCCGCCACATGAGCAATTATCATGGACCGGTGTAAAGACTGAAAACCAAGGAAAAGAAAAAGCAGATAAGATAATGCCATCCTTTTCACATATGAACCAGAAAACACTACATGCTTAATCACACAATAGCACAGTTACTTAAACACTACATGCTTAATCACGCAACCGATTGGACAGCCTCTTGCAACCTGTGAGGTCCTGCAAGCAACAGAGGCACACTTATTTGAAAAGTGAGGATTACTAGAAGAAACTGCAGACTACTATTAAAAAGCAAGACTTACAACTGAGTTTAAGTATAGCCAGCATCATTTGATCCTTCTATCGATGATCGTCAACAGTTGTGCTATATACATATGATGTACACTACAAGGCAATAAACCAATCATGTTGGTCTACCATATACAGAAAATGATGAAAAAGGAATTTTCAAACAACACAGTCTCTAGAAATATCAAGCCAGATACATTAATGACTAGTAACTGACAGCCAATCTATAGAGCAAGTATTGCCCAAAAGGGAAAAATTGATCAGTTAACAGTTCCATGCCTAAATTCTTTCATCATTGGCCACTTATTTATTCATGGACAAGACATTTGACTTTGTAGCAAAGTCACCAAACTATGGTGGTTTCAAACTCTTTCAACAGTGGCCACTTATTTCACTTGAAACTAGATATGGACAAATTGTTTAAATGAAACTAGGTGTGTACTCATGCGTTGCTACGGCCATAATATTTTATTGCGAAGGGTTATCATAAGAGATATTTCACAAGGGTGAAGGCCTAGACCTTTCAAGAACAACACGATCCAGAGTTTAATTAAATAATGCTATAGTAATGGTGACTGACTAACTAACTAACTCCTGTGCAATCTAGTCTCCTCTGTGAGCTAATCTCTGAAAGGATATGCACATAATGGACTCCTTAAAAAACATTAGGGTAAAGGTTTTGTGGGTGGTGACGTTAATGCCATAGTGAAAGGCTGTGAACACTGCCTCTGTATAAACTGCTGGAAACTCCAATGACAAATGGATGAGATTGCTATGAGGAAATTGAAGGGGCTAAATTCAGTTAAATTCAAAAATATATATATATATAATGAATCAGTAAGATTTGTAAAGCAAATAATGAGCCACAAAACCAAGGAAAACAAAACTGCTGTATACTCTATAGTGCTGTAATCACAGATTTCACAAAAATCACCGCACAACATCATAAGAAAATCAAGCAAGAATACAAAACCTGAGGTGCCAGATATCCCAATCCTTTTCACAGCCACCAAACAAGAATGATAGGTGCTTTGAATGAGGTATACAGATAGGCTGGGTGCATGGTGCTTCTCCCCGGACGCAGAAGTATGGAGGCGGATGCGGTAGCTCAGCGGCCTGATTTTTGCCGTGCTACTCCAAGATATAGATCTTGCAGAGGCAGCGGTCGCGATTCGCAGAGTTGCATCGCCGTGCACTGGGAGATGCACGCCTGTTGCTGGCCATCGGGAGAGGCTTGCTAGGAGGAGCGATGCGCTGGGACTGAGCTGCCAGGGGTGATGCCGACGATGGCGGTGGCGACCGCCGTCTCCGAGTCGTGCGAGCGACGGGGTCGGGGAAACGCTCCCGGCCTCATGACTAGTGGATTTTTTCCGCGTGGAAAATGGAGGGAAGCGGGCTTTTGTCCCGCGTGAGTGGGCTTTCCAAAGAACGCCACCGATTGGCCAGGGAAAGTTGCCCCGTGGTTTCTCGGCCCGGGGAAGTCGCGGGGAACCCTGGGGATCCCCTGCTCCCAAAGTAGCCCAAGGGGGAAAAGGAAGGGTGGGAAAGAAAAAATGGGAAAAAGAAAAAGGGAAGAAAAAAAGGAAAAAATAAAATAAATAGGCTGGACCACTCCGCGGTCTCCGTCTCTGGAGCCATCAAGTGCACCCGAGGAATGAACAAAAAGGAGAGTCCTACTCCGAGGACTTAAAAATCAAGGAGCCTTCCGCCGAAAGGTAAGTCGGTAGTTATCTTTTTTTTCCCCTTTTACATTTATTTCAATTTCTTTAATTTCTATCATGCTTACAAATTAAAAAAAAAATAAAGTTTAGATTAAATAAAACTTGAGAATTAGTTTAGCACTAAAAATTGACAAAAGGTAGGGACATAGAGTGGTAGGCCGACCACCCTATGCACCCTATCTTGGTTATTTAAAAGAGGAACACAATATGATCTTTATAAAAGAAAAAGAAAAAAAATGGAGGACTACGGGGGTTGGCCGACCCCTAGGTGCCCATGATCTTCCCTCTTTCTTCCCATCATCCTTTGTAAGCATTCATGTTTTGGGAGTACTGAGACTTTCAAAAATCAGATTTTCTTTAGGGGACATCTCTTTTGTCTTGTCATGCTTTTAAGTACATCAATCACTTTTGGTTAAAGCATGACACATCCTTGTCTCCCACTACTCCTTGTCCAAAGTGAGGAATATGACACCTATCACTTTCACTTTGTAATGCTTTGAAAAAGAAAACATATCAATCACCTTGATCAAAGCATGACAAAACCTTTGCCCCCCACTACTCTTTGTTTAAAGAGGAGAATCTTGACCATTTAGCTCAGCTTTTGATCACATCACATGACATTCTTCACCTTTCACCAAGCACTAGAAAAAGCATGAGTGAAATCCCCACTTTAGGGGGTCGGCCGACCACCTTTGGTCACCTCCCTCCCTCTCTCTATTTTGCTTTGTGTAAGGCATCTCCTAAAGCTTGTGATCATGGCACCCAAGGGCATGACCAAGGGGGGTCGGCCGACCACCCCATGGTGCCCCCTTGGTTCCATTCCCTTCCCCTATAAACCCCCATGCAAGGAGAGCTCAATCCCTCACACCTCAACTAGAATCCAGTTCTAGCTCAAGCCTCTCCTTGCCTGCTCTCTCCTCTTTCATTCAAGAGAAGTTCTTAGCTCTCAAGAGAAGTAGTGCTGCTCTCACTAGTCCACAAGAAGATCTCTTGTCTTCATCAAACTTTCTTAGCTCAAACTTCTCTCCACAAGGCAAACTAGAAGTCCACTACACACAACCCTGTCCTCGTCTTGCCCTTGTGTTCCTCTTCCGCTCTAAAGATGAAGAACCAATAAGATCCGCATTCAAGAAAGCAAAGCAAATCCTGAGTGGAGCTCATCTCGACGCTCCCACCAATCCAAGGATACTTCCCAAGGAAGAAGAAGGGGAGGTTCTGCCCGATACACATGGGAGAACATCCAAACGAAGAACGCCCTCAGGAGGGGAAGAAGTGCCGACGGAGGTACCTCATATTGGGGCTTCATGGTGCCCCCGATGAGGACCTATGATCAACAAAGTGGACTCTGGTTCGACCAACTAGAGTATCAAAGATATCTCTCTCTTCGGGATCGATCTTTCGAGCACACAAGGATATTGGATCCGAGTCTTCTCTCCAACGCAGGTATGACCACCGAATTCGACACTATCTTTTCCACTATTGGTTGGTCTAGCTTTTTGGCAAGTAGATGAACATGGAATTGAGTTGCTCACCATATAATTCTTATGCTCTCTCCAAGTCTCTAATGATGGAATTTCTTTTCAATGTTTAACCAAAGCCATAGTCTAACTTGGAGTCATCTAAATGTTGCTCTTGGTTTTGATGATTCATGCTTGCTAGATTTAGACCTTGCCATGCGTAGGTTTAACAAGAGAAAATTTTGGTTGTCTATCTCTGCTCTAAATAACTGCTCAAATCCTAAACCCGAGGAAATTCATAATCCAACCCTTCGTTTCATGCATCTTTAAATGAATATGACTCTATTTCCAGGAAGTAATGCTAGCATGCTAAGTGACAGGAATTAAAATTGTTTTATGCCATGGTAAATAAAATTCAAATCTTCCTGTAAAATGCTTAGTGGGAATTTTGGCAAAGTTCAATTGAGAGTAATGAACCTATCTAATTCACATCTTTAATTATTCGTCTTGCCGAATCCATGAACATGCTAAGTGGCGCTCCACCTTTTGTTTATATCTCTGCCTCTATAGCCGTAATTTCGGAAGAGTAGATTTCAATTCCTCCAAATGAAAAGATCTAACGGCCCAAAGGTGTTATTGTGTTGTTCAGAATTCAAACCACGCCAAACTACCGGTGCCAGTTAATGTGTTTGAGAGTATCCTACAAGAACTCTCGTTAAATTTAGAAGGGGGGGGGGGGGGGGGAGGCTATACAAGACGTGTGTAAAGTGTACTTGGGTATTTGATATACTATGTATGACTACAACTTTTGTTTATGACATGCTTGTCGTATGTTTTAGCCAAAATCTTATAGTCCACAATTTCTCCCTACCCTCCATTTTTAAGCTGGGTTCGCCACTACAATTGCTTGCATATTAGGTACTATTATTCATCAAAAACATAGAAAGAAAGAAATTAGGAACTGGCCTGACAGCATACAATATTTGGGACTTTGGGCTAACAGGTTTAGACGGGCTGAACGATTTCCTTCAAACTTTGCTGGGCCGGCCAAAATGACATAGTTTTGCATGGTCAAGGCTTCCAGCACAACTAATCACTCCCTAATCCTAACCATATCAACCTAGGGCTGATCTCGTTGGAAGGCACAGCAGCCAATCCGGCCGCCTGATCGAGCACCATTACCTGCTTCGTCACCGCGGCGTCCACAAAAACCTTTGCCTAGACGGTATGAATCTTGTGACAACGGCTTGCTCTGGGTGGCCTCGACGGATCCAGGAACCTCTTCACACGCGGTGGCCGTGGTTCCCTCGGCCTACGGCGGTCGATCCACCATCTCGTCCCAAGTTTAGGCCAGCCGGAGCCGAGCGAGCCATCTGATGATTCTCCGGCAGCCACCGAACCAAAGACCCAAGCTGGGTTCTGCTTAACAGCTGTAAACTGCCGCAGAGTCGTCCTCGACGACGACTCCATGGTGCCGACAACAAAACCCTGGCGGAGTCCCGCACCTCCACGGGGCGCAGCACCGCTTGCGCGTCTCGTTCCGCCTCGCAGCGCCGCCGGCGATCTCCTTCCTCTACTCCATTACGCGGGTACCGTGCCCGCTGACGAGAACAATCCAACTTTATGTCATCGCAGCCCACGGCGACTCATCGTCTTGCAAACGATGCTGCGGCGGAGGCCTACTTCGGTCGACGACGGCAGCCTGGCGCCTCCCACGTTCGATCATTTCGTATAAGGGCAGGCACCGGCACGAGGCCGCCGTCGCTGACTCTACTCCCACGGGCTCCTGAGCAATTTTCCAAGGAAGTACCAGTGCGGCCCCCGCTTCCTGCGCGACGAGAAGACTGGCGTCCTGCGACGAGGAGAGGCGACGATGACCTCCTGGTGGCTCAGATTGACACCGGGCAACATGACGACCGGCCGGACCTGGCCAACCTCTGCGTCCTTCGTCTCGGGAGCGTGAGTGGGAGCTCAAGCGTGCAGTGCCCATGTTCATGAAGAAGGCGATGAGCTGATGGGGTCGCTGACGAGCCCTGACATGACCATCCCTGTGGGTGACAGGTTCCTGTGCTGGGTCAGCTACTGCATAGGCTTGATCCTGTGCGACATGGGGGAAGAGGCGAGCCCCAAGCTGCGGCACGTACGTCTGCCTGTGTACTATGATCCAGGCTAACTACACCAATAACCTGTATCCCCTGAGCGACACCAAGGGCATGGGAGCTGCTGGCCCTGGCGCGGTGAGGTTCGTCGCGATCCAGCCCCGCTGCTGGCTGCGGTCACCATGGGAGGAGCTCGTGCGCGCGCTCCCCGATTCGCCTTCACGTGACCATGTGGACATGACACTGACCGTGGACGACGAGCGATGGCGTGGGTGAAGGACGGCGTGCTCGACTGCGAGGAGCTCTGGGCGATGCCGGGGTACGAGGGCCTCCCTCGCGTGCACCTGCGGTCCCCCATCGTGAGCTTGGACAACCCCCGACGTCGTCGCTTCAAGGTCGTCGCCGTCGCCGGTCACGCGGACCAAAAGGCATGGATGATCCAGGTTGACATGAGGAGGAAGGGCGCTGTGGCAGCCGTGCAGTGGACCTGCGCCGACCCATGGAGAACAACACATTCATTTTCCGGCAAAAATTTAGTGATTTACTGGCAAAACTTGATAAGGGACTGGAATAAGACAAGTTCATGTAGTAGGCACTGCCATGCGTTTTTTTTTGGAAATTTGCAACCTGTTATATTGCCAGAGGTTTAGTTTGTTCCATGGAGTGGTTACTCTTTGTTGAATTGAATTCTCTTTCATGTTTAGCTGAAAAATCTAGTCTCTCCGCCGATGAGACATTGTCAAATTGTTTTGTTTTTGACCAAAACATTGTAAAAACTATTGCCAACATTGTCTAAATTATTGATGCCGAAATCATTGTAAAATAAATTATAGTTTCTTAAGTTTCATATAAAGGGAAAAATATAAATAGACGTATAGTAGCATCTGATCTCAGGTGTATGGAATTCACATTGCACCTAAGATTTTGTATAGCCTGCTATACTTTGGTGGGTTCACTAGCTAGTAAAATAATAAAGAAGTTATGAATAATAAGATATATTTTTTTGTTTTTTTTTGAAATCGCGCTTGGCGCATGCTTCATTAAGGGAAGTGGGAATTCAAGAAACAACTGTATTTCAAGGCGAGTTGCGTGCCATACGGGGAACACACAACAATATCACCGGCTTGAACGTGCCCGCAGGTCGAGTGTACTAAGTGACCAAGAGTTGTGCGCGGGGAAGAGCAAAGGCAACCGCGAAAAAAATGGCGGAGGTAAAGAACCGGTGCAAGCAAAGATCTCCAGCGCGCTGTAGCCCGCTATCGGATACCTAGAAATAGGGTACCCAATTTTACTAGACTCCACAAAAACAAAATCACCATCGGGGGGCTCTTCCGCCTCGCCCGAGCCAAGGGGGTGTTATCCGTGACGTCATCAACCCTCGGGGACTCTTCTCGCCCTCGCCCGAGCCAAGGTGGCGTCATCAACCCTCAGGGCTCTCCCGCCTCGCCCGAGCCAAGGAGGTGTCATCCGTGACATCATCAACCCTCGGGGGCTCTTACGCCTTGCCCGAGCCAAGGTGGCGTCATCCGTAACGTCATCAACCCTGGGGGGCTCTTCCCGCCTCGCCCGAGCCAAAGGGTGGCGTCATCCGTGATGTCATCAACCTCGGGGGCTCTTCCGCCCCGTCCGAGTAGGGAGACGTCACCTGTGACGTCCCTCCCTTCGGAGATCTCACCGCCATCAACAGCCCGGGATGCAACTTGTTATATTGCCAGAGGTTTAGTTTGTTCCATGGCAAGGGATAGGAGGAGCTCGGGGGCGGGTTTGGATGCAGGGGTGGTGGGGTGGGTGGGGTGAGGGGCATGGGCGACGAGGGGGGCGACCGGCGAGGGATGGGCGAGGCCGGCGGGCTCGATGTGAGAGCAGCTTGATGGCGGGGAGGAGCTTAGTGGCGGCGGCTAGCGCTTTTTCGAGTCGGGGGGGGGGGTGAGGAGGGTGGCGGGGGGGGTGGGGTGCGGGGGTGGGATGGGGACCTGAGGTGGGTGGGAACAAGGGTGGCGAGGATGGGTAATAGGGGGGTGGGGAGGAGGCGGTCGAGGGGGGGGAAAGTGTGATTTTGGGGGTGGGTAAGAAAAAAAATAATGGATCAGGTTGGGGGTAATCGTTGGAAATTTTTCACAAAAACTCAATCTGCGAACCCCCCCCGGGGTTATACCCAATCTTTCCCCAAATGTCCCCTTGATTTGCCCCTTAACAAAAGGGGCAAAAAAAACGATGAACGAAACACGTGTTTTGCCCCAACAAGGCTCATTGCTCAAAAAGGGGAATCGCAGGTAAAAAGGGGTCTTGTAGAGAGCCGTCGAGATCGTAAAAACCAAAAAAACAAAACTAAAAAAAAAGTAGATGCTGAAAAGTAAACAAAAAAAAAATTTGTTTGATTGTATGGATTATTTTTTTAAAAACCGCCCAGGGAAATTTAACCCCGAAAAGGGGATTTGTAAAGAAAGACTCAACCTAAAAAAAAACCCATTTTAAGGAAATAAAACTTGGCAAGAGTGGCCAAAAACAAAATAACAGCAAAAAACCACTAGTTTCCCCTTTCCCCTCTTTTTGAGAAACTTCCCCGGGGGAGATCCCCCCAATCCGCACCTTTCTTTTATTGATCGGCAGTTTTCACTGACGCACCCATTCTTTTTTGCTCCCTCGGCAACATTTTGATCGGCAAATTTTTTCCCCTTTTTCCTCGGGAAAACCTTTTTTCATCTTTGATGCTTTTTCAATCTTCTTTTATCACAACCCGATACGGTATATGACGATAAGGGGCAGCAACCAACCTTCCAATCTGCATAGGTCAAAAACGACAAAAAAAAGGGCAACAAAAATGGGGTAATTTTCCCCAAAAACCAGGGTAGGTCTTTAGGGGGTTAAAACCTAGGGTCGGGGTTTGGGGGGCCCAAAATTTTTAGGTTGTGGGTTTTGGTCTGGGCTAGCTTAGCTTTTATTGGGCCAGACCATGCCAAAACCCTCTTAGTTCAAGTTCCCCCGCCATTTCCAAACGTGAATTTATATAAATATATTCACCAAACAAGAGTTTTTTTTAAACATTTTCTCATTTGGTTTTTGGAGATCTTTCGAAAGAACTTATTAGGTGTATGTTTTTATCGTTTTTCAACGATATAATCCTTGGTTAATTCAATGATATAAGTTTTCTTATATGATAGCTCTTTAAGAAAAAAAAGGAGCTTGTGGACCCCGCATTTTACTCATGGGCAATTTTTTTTAAAAAAAAAATGGTTCCTGTGGGGGGAAATTCCGGGATATCCCCCGGGCCTTAGGGGGTGCCCCCCCAACAAAAGGGCCCCAACCCCGAGGCCCCCAACACCGACCAACCGTCGGCTCGCCAAGGATCCCCAAAAAACCCCTTTTGCCCCAAAAGGTCCTATGTAGGGTCGGCCCTTCATAAAAACCGATCGTAATCTTTAGGTATGGAAATGAAAACCGCTCTTGGTAATTTGGGAGCAGGGGGGGGACCCCCCCCCAAAACAATCTCTTGATCCCCCCCTTTCAATCCCCTAGATCGCCTACGGGGCTTTAACCTAAAATCATTCAACCCCACCAAACACAGGGGAGGATAAATTTTTCCGGCCCAATGTCTAAATGTCGTGTTAGCTCTCTGTGTTAGCTTATCGTCGTCGCCACAGTCCCCCTACAATTTACCCCGGGGTACCCCCAGTTCTGGCCCGGATTTTGTGCAGTTGGCGCGCCCGGTAGGGGTGTGTGATCGACCCATGGCCCCCAAGGGGTACCTTTTCGGATCAAAAAGGGCAAAACCGGGGAGCGGGCCCCCCCCCAATGGATCTTGGGGTTTTGGTTTTAGGCCCCAAAACCCCTCCCCCAAACCCCGGGGAAACCCCCTGCCCCCCCGCCTAAACCCCCCCCCCCAACCCCAAAATCTCCCCCTAAAAAGCTCAAGAGCCCCCAAACACCCCCCCCCCGGGGATTCGGGGAGAGTTGTCGACCAAAACACGAAGACCCCCTAATCCCCCGACCCCACCCCCCGTCCCCCAATTTTTCCCCCCCCCCAGTTCACCCAAAGGGCCCGCTTGGGGAAACCCCCGCCCCCCGGGGGCCCTGACCAGGCTCTCCCCCCCCCGGGGAGAAAAAACCGACCAACAAGGGAAAGGGGGAAAATCATCTTTGGCCCCCTTTCCCCCCCCTGAAAAAAGGGAAAAAGCATGGGGGGAGTGCACCCCCCCAAAGGGGGGACCCCAAAAAAAAACAGACCTAGGCGACCAGATAAGGGAAAAAAAAAGGGGATAAGTCGGAACCCCCAGACCCTTTTTTTAAAAGGGGCCCCGGGCATTTTTCCCCAAATTTGGCGGACCCCCAGTGGAACGGAAGCCCCCTTGGCTTTTACAAAGAAAACCAGCGTTCTGCCCCCCCCCGTTTGGGTTTAAAGGGTTTTGGGGATCGAATTCCCCCGGGGAAAAAACCCCCAAAGATAAGTCAGGGCTACCCTGGTTTTTTAAAAAGGCCCTTTTAAAAAAATACTTATGAGGGGGGATTTTTACCCCCCAAAAATTTCCCAATACCTTAAAATTCCCTTTCCCCAAAAAAATACCATCCACCGGGCCCAAATTTCCCCCTTTCCGGGGTTTTCCCCGGAAAAAAATCGAAGCCTTTTTGGGCGATCATCCCCCAGTTTTGGTTGGGGTCTAATCGTTACACGCAAGAACTCATCAATTTTGGGTCGCCGATTTCGCCCTCCAAAAAACCCCGCCACCCACGCCCCCACTCAAAAATCGGGCCCCAGCATACATATTTGGGGCTAAAAATCCCGGGCCCCCCAAAAGGGGGATCCCCATCCAATCCCCTAAAAAAGAATGGTGGGAAGAGACTCGAGGAGGGCCCCCGGGGGGAATCAACACAGTACTGGGTTTGCTTATGGGAGGGGGCCCCAAACCCGCGAAGGTTTCACTTTCCCCAAACCCCCGCCACACGGCTTCGAAAAAATTTTGAGAGACGAAGAGGGGGGCCCGGTCGACGGCCCCCAAAAGCCCCCTGTAATCGGACCCCCCGCCCGAAAAGGAAAGCCCCCCCCCATTCCCCAAAGCAAGTCCAACTTTTTTGGGGGAAAACCCGGGAAATGCCCGGGGCCCCCCGCCAGGGTGGGAAAAATCCTAAGGGTAGAAAGGGCGTTTAAGCCAAGTCGAAGTTTTAAAAGGGTTTTAAACCCCAAAACGCAAGGGGAAATAAAAAGCTGAGAAAACCCCCACCCCGTTGTGGGTTCATTAAAGAAGTAAATCATCCCGAATGGTTGGCCCCAAAAATGCTTTTAATAAAAAAGAAAAAGAAAAGGGGAATGGTGTTGATCACGGTTCAACAAAAAATTGCCCCCCCCCCGTTCCCCCCCCCCGAAACGAGGGTGGTCACTCCCCTGCAGGTGTGAAAAACCCCTCCTTTTCCCCACGCTACTCCCTATCACCAAAAAAAAGCTGGGAAAGGGGGAAGATCAAGTAAAAAACGTCATTTTTAAAAACCCCTTTGGTTTCCCATGCTAAAACCCCCAAAGTGCTTCGGGTAAAACCCCGGGCACCCACCAGCGGGGACATAGGAATTTTAAAAAGGAAAATCATCCCCCAAAAAATCGAGGTTTTAAAAAAATGAGTTTGTAAAAAACCCACCCCAAAAAGATTTTGGGGGGCCCCCAAAAGAAAACCTTCAAGGCCCCAAAAGAGTTCAAATGGAAGTTAAAAAACCCAAAAAGAATGATATTCGGGGGTGCCCCCGGGGAAAGTTGGGCACATTTTCAGAAAATGACTCCCCCTAATCCAGAAAAAAAAACCCCCGCGGTTTTTCCATATGAACCCCCCAAAAAAAAAAGATGTAAAAAACTCGGGGTCTGGCCCCCTGAACCCCCTTTACTCCCCCTCGGCGAAAAAGGCCTACCTTTCTTTTTGGATTTAAAAAGGGGGGCGAAGTTTAGTGGGGCTGATAAGCAGATAAGCTTTTGCAAAACCTAAAAAAATCCCCGAGCCCCCCCCCCTTTTTCACCAAAGGGGAAAAAAAGTCAATGTAATACTCGCCCCAAAACCAAAACCCGGGGGGGTTTGCAACCCCCTTAGTTTAGTTTTTTGAAGAAAAACGGGGTGTATACCCCGGGTTTTTGGGGGTGCTATTTTGCAACGAGGTGCTCAAAAGTCAAAAAAAGATACCCCCCCGTACAAAAAAAAGCTATAACGGGGGCCTATCCCCCAGCAAGTCCCCATATTTCCAACAAAACAAAGGGAACAATCGTCACAGAATTTTTCCCCTGGGCATAATTTTGGGGGAAAAAAGATTTCCACGGGCGGATAGTCAAAAAGGGGGGGGATTCGGAACCCCTTAAAAACGCATTTCCCAAAAGGGGGGGTTAAAGATTTAGTCACAAGCCTCGTTTATTTCATCGTCGAATGGAACCCCCTCCCCGGTCCAGTAATGCTGAACCCGAAATTTTGGGGGATTTTTTAGGGTTTCCCCCCCTCCCCCGGGGCAGGCCCGGCTCCATTATTTCCCCCCCCAGATAAGATTCGTACGTCCCCACTACTATTCCCCCCCCCAACAAGCCGCCGAGGAACGCATAAAAGGGGTTTTTCCCTCGCCCTGAAAAGGGGATAAAAGATCTTACAACAAACTGCCCCCGTTATTTACCCCCCAAAAAAGAGTGGAACGCCCCAAAAAAGAGGAACCTATTGCAAAACCCCCCCCCCAAAAAAAGGGAAAAATTTCTTGGAATTGAAATTACCATGTCCCGGGAGCAAAAAAAAAGCAAGGGAAATGGGGAAGTGGGTATAGTCCCCCCCCCCGCAGGATTTTTCCCCAAAGATTTTTAAAGGGCCAAAAATCCCCCAAAAAAGAAAATTCCCCAAAAACCCAAAACCCCAGGCTAACTGGCTCCCCCCGACACCCCCCCAAACCCCGTGAAGCGGGACGATTTCATCCAATTTCCCCCAAAAACCCCTTTTTTCCCCAACGAGAGGGAAAACTGAAAAAATTAACCCCCCCCCCCCAAAATCCCCTTTGTGTAGGAGGGGGAAAAAAACCCAAATTTTGAAGCATTTACAGAAATGTGTTTTAAAAAAAAAACGACGCATAATTTACATGACATCCCCCGCGGCACGGGGGAAACCCCCGCTGCCGCAAAACACTGGTACAAAAGCCTTCCGATTTGGTTTTTGGCCAACACATCGCTGAGAGAAATTTGGGCGCCCCCGCAAAGGATGAAAAATTTTTCCCCCAAAGCAATCCCCCCTGTTGACGGCCCCTTAAGCCAAAAAATTTTTTTCCCCAAAAAAGGGAAAAAAGGATTTTTATAAAAACCAAAACCCCAAAAAAAAGGTTTTAACCCCAACCCCAAAATTTCCCCCGATTTTTTGGTAAAGTCTATTTTCCCGGGAAAGATATGGGAAAAAATTTTTGGGGAAAAGGGCCCCACATTAGATTAGTAGAGAAAACATCTTAAAAAATAGACACTATGCAAAACCAAGAGGAATTTTAAAAAAGATACCCCTGTCCGATTTGTCCCCCAAAATTTTGAAACGATTCATGTGATAGAAACCGAGTTGATGAAAGTATCCACCCCCCTTGGGAGGCCAATCTTAAACCCCCCGGGGGTGTCACCCAAGCTAAAACCCCAAGTCATTTTACATAAAGGGGGAAAAAGGGAAAATTTTTGCCTTAAAGAAAAAAACCATACAAGCCCCAAAAAAACCTCAAGATGACCCAAAAAGAAAAAGGGGACAATGGGAGGAACAAACAAAAAAGCGAAAAAAAACAAGGAGCAAGTAGGATGGGAGTCAGCAAAGAGGGGCACGAATTCAAATAACAAGATCCCCAAAAACAGATCCCCCATTTGATCAAAAGGGAGGGTCCCCCAACCCTAGAAAGCCATAAAAAGATGTCATTCTAAAAAAAAAATTTTGAAAAAGGATGGGGGTAACATTAGGGCCCCCGTTGATATGATTCCCCTTCGGAAAATTGCCTCTACCCCAAAATACCCCCCAACCCCGAGGGGAAACAACGTGTCCCCATCGGAAGGAAGAAAAGATGCCCCCCTCTAGATTGAGATCATTTTTCCCCCCACGATTTCCCTTTAGTAGTTAAACATGGGAAAAAAGGGGTTTGACCCCCAAAACCCCTTGGAAGGCCATTCCTAAGCACCACCAAGCTTTACTAATGGGATGGAAAAGGGGGAAAACCAAAAATTCCCCCCCTTGGGGAAAAGGGAGGGACGTTATTTTAAATTAATACATTATTGAAAAAAGCAAAGCAGAAATAAAACGAGAAAAATGCGGCCCCCCAAAAAGAAGCAGAACCCCCAAAGGGGGGTGGGCAACTAAAAAGAGAATTTCCCCGATAGAAAAGATCCCCAAAAAAGAAAAGGGGGCAAAATATGAACCCCTCCGGGGGCCCAACTCACCCCAACCCCCAAGGGTTTTTGGAAAAAGGAAAGAATTCTACGACTCCCCCCCAAGCCAAACAAAACTTTGGGAAAAAGGAGGGTGCACCCCCCAATTTTTAAAAAAATTTCCCCAAAAAAAACTTGTCCTAGGGAGACCACCCACCAATACAGGGGGGAGACAAAAGAAATCATACAGAAAAAGAAGCGAAAACCCCAAAGGGGGGTACGCCCTTTCCAAAAAACCCCCCGGGGGAAATAAGGACTGAGATTTTCGGAAAAGGGGGTTAAAAACCCCCAACGCCCCCCCAAAAAGGGAACTTGGGAGTTTTTTTTTTCCGTTAATTATTTACTTTTCCCCAAAAATTTTTTAAAAAAAATTAACCCCTTTAAAAAAAATAAAAATGTTTAAAACTGTTAAGCCCCAGTAATAACCATGGCATAAAAACCCCCTGATCGATGGGGTGGGAAAAAAAAAAAAAATTTAAAATTTTTTTTATAAAATAAAAATTTTAAATAGGGGTTTTTTATCCCCCCAAATAATAAATCAATTAGGGAAATTCCAATCAAAAAAAGAGATTTTATGACTAACACTAATCAGCTCCAAGTTGTGTCTATTTTTGTTTTCAAGAAAATTAAAATCAAAAAAAAACAGCAAAACCCGAGGGGTATCTTTTTCCCTTGTAGAATACCTGACAAAAATAAAGAACACCCCCGCCCCCACAACACACCAAAAAGAAATTAAAGTCAAAATCAGCTTGGGGGAGAGCACCCCCACCCCCCCGTATTTAAAACCCCTTTGTTTTTATTTTTGTACTTTGATAAAAAAAAAAAGACTAATAAAAAAAAACCCCCAAAAAAAAAATTTTCCCCCCATATATAAGGTGTATATGTGTTTTGATTTTTTAAGGTTCTAATAAAAAAAGATAATAAAAAAAAATGTTATGCTAAATGATCCATAATAAACTTTTTAAAATGGAAAAAAAAGAAAGTTCTTGTCGTAATACTTTCAAATAAAAGTTTTTAAATTTGCTCTCTCAATTTTGGATAATTGTTAGTTCAAAATTTGCTTGAACCCCCAAAATTTTGGGGGGGGAAATATGATCTAAGTCTAAGTGTTGAGGTAGTAGGAAAGGGGTTTTTTGCATTTATCTGTTCCTTAAAAGCAGAATTTGGAAATTTTACTTTGAAAAAAATTTAAAAAACTAAAAGATGAGTTCGGGATGAGAGAGTTTAAATTCCACCACAGCCTTTATACATGTTTTTTAAAAAATTTGGAAAAAAAACCCCTTTTTTTAAACTGCTTTTGGCTTTAGTGTGGTTTAAGTGGCGCCCCCGGAAAATAGTCTGGGGTTTTTAAAAAAAGATTTTTACAACCTTTTCATGCTGCTTCTCCCCCAAAATCGCTTTCCAAAATAAAAAACCCCCCCAAAAACAATATTTTAAACCTTTTAAAAAGTACCCCCCCAAAAATCCACTTTTTTTCCCTCTAACCCACTACCAAAAAATTTTACTTAATGGGAGAAAATTTAGAAAAAAACCAAAAACTTTTTTTCCCCCGTTTTATCCCTGAAAAAAATCCCCCATAAAGCTTTCCCATTTAATTTCCAAGGATGATGTTTTTAAAAAAAAAAAAGAGATACGGGGAAAAAAAAAGGAAAAAAAACCCCCCAACCCCCAAAAAAAAAAATGAAAAACAAGAAAAAAAAAAGGGCAAGGTCGGACAGAGAATTAGGGGGGCAAGAACCCCCCTTTGAAAAAGTATTTAATTAATATTTTCTTTCCCCCCAAAAAGGGTTTTAAAAACAAAAAAGGGGATACCCCTCAAAAGGGAGCAAAAAAAAAAATTAGTTTTTTCCTTGTTCCCTATAATCCCCCTTCATTCCCCCCACAGCAATTTTTATTTAAATTTTTTTAGTGTTTTTGGATCCCGGTTTCCCTAGCAAAATATTCTTGTAAGTATTTTTCCCACTTTTCCCCCTATGGCTCCAATTTACCCTTTTTAAAAAATAGGGGTGAGAGAGAGAAGGAAATCCCCCAAGCCTTTCCCACAAATACCACATTTTTTAGAAAAAAGGTAACATTAATCCCCTTTGGGAAAGGGTCAGAAAAAAAACAAAGGAGCGACCCCGAGAGTCATACAAGGAATTCTGAGTTTTTTTTTGAAAATCCAAAAATCGGGGCTAAAATTTTACAAAGAAACGGTACATGGTGTTGGGGACCTTTTTATTTTTTAACTACCCCAAAACAAAAAGGTTTAAGGTTACAAGCCCAGGGAAGGGAAAAAAAAAATAAGTTTTTTTTTTTTTTTAAAGTTACTAAAACCCCCCAAAGGATCTTATTTAAAGCATGTGTACCCCTTTAAAAGGGTTTAAACATGTTTAAAAACTCCGACCCCCATTGAGTTATCTTTGCCAGGGATGGAAAAAGGGGGGCTTGGGGGGTTGGGTTTACGGTTTCCTTTTAAAAAACCAAAAAAACCCCCCCAAAAGACAAGAAAAGGTCTTTTTAAACCAACACCTAGGGAAAAAAAGGGTTTACAAATGACAGAATTCTTTTGAGTTTTTTTGGGGGTGTTTTTTTTTTTAAGGGGGATATCAGGGGAAATATGAAGGGGAAAACCCACATGTCATGGATACATAGGATAAAAAATATTCTACAAAAAAGAATATTTGAAGTCAAAAAGGCCGGGGGGAAAGGGAAACCCCCCCGGCCCCCCGGGCCCCCCGGGAAAGGGGGGCCCCCCCCACCCCCCTTTGGGGGGCCGCCCCCCGGGCAAGCCCCAAGGGCCTGCCTTGGGGACCACCTCTCCCGCCTTTGAGATCAAAAACCCCCCCTCCATAAGGTCGGTTTGACCACGACCGCGGGTTTTTTTTGAGGAGCCCCCTTTAAAGGGGGCCCCTGCCCCCGAGGAGGAAGCCCCCTGAAAAATTTATTATTCATCATCAATCTCATAAAAAAACCCCGATCAAAAATAGGGCCCCCCCACAACTGATCTCTAGTTTAGCATACTTAAGGGAAAAAAAGAAGGAGTCAAATTTTGGTTGGTTTTTCCCGGGGGGTTAAAAGGGGGAGGGGGGTTTTTCTCTATTTTTTTTGTATTCATTTTTTTCAATATTATAACAACTTTTTTTACTTTTTATATTGTTTTTTTTTACTTTTGGGTTTTTTTTTCTTTTTTAAATTTTCTTATCTATTATGAATTATAAAATTGGTATAGTTAATCTGATCATATGCTTTTTTAGGATGTTTTTAGCGTTTTTTTCCCTTAGCGATGTGGGTAAATGATAGATATTTTGTAGGGGTCCTTTACCCCCTTTTTTTGGGTTGTACCCAATTCCCCGGGGGGGAGGTAGTTCGTGGGGGGGGACAGTCCTGTTAGTCCCCTTTTTGTCCCCTCCCAATTTGTAGGGGGCAAGGGGGTTCTATTACGGGGAAGGGTGAAAATTTTTTACTTCCTTAGTGAACTTAAAAGACAAAATTTATTTTTGATGATTGAAGTGTAATTGCACTAATCATAAAAGCCCAGGGGCGTATAGTTAAGAAAGATTGGGGAAAAAAATTTGTTTTCACCTTTAAATTCCCGCTATGACTTTAGAAATCTGTTGAGGGGGCTTATCATTACTTTTGTGGCTACATATATGCTGATCAATTTATTTTTGTCATATTTATTTATTATTATATATAGTTTTTTTTGCCCCTTACCCCTTTTTTTTGGATGATAAAAAATCTCCCCCACACATATGTCTGTCCACCCCAAAAAATTAAACAAAAGGGGAAAACCCTTTTGGGTGGAAAGCAAACCACACATAATCCCCCAAAATTTAAAAAACACAGGTTTTTAAAAAAGCGACAAAAACCCCCCACATAAAAAATAAAACCGGAAAATCCTTAATCCTGGAACCCCCCAGGGAAGGTCAAAAGGGGTTTTTCCCAAACCCCGGGAAAATTTTGGTAGTTCAAAAGTCCCCCTTTTTTTTTTCCCTCCCCGGGTTTTTTTAAAAATTTAAAAATAAACAAGGTAAGTACCCCTTTTTAAAAAAAAAGTAAATGGGGTTATGAAGCTCAAAAGGGAAAGGCTTACGGTTTTAATTTTTTTTTTTTTTTAAGGTTTTTTTTTTAAATAACCAAGTTTTTTTTTTAAACCCCCAAAAAAACCCACTTTTTTTTTCCAAAGTTAAGAGAACATAAAAAACATATTTTTGTGACAATAGGAACTTTAAAAAATTTATCAAGTTAATTATAATTTTAAAAAATCGTTTTTTTGGGGGGTTTTAACCCCTGAGACGGTGTAAAACCCTTTTTTTCACTCTGCAGAGGTTTTCATCTTTTTTTTGGGGGTTGATCCCCCCAATGCCGGGTTTTAAATTTTCCCCCAAAATCCCCAAAAAGGGGGTGGGCGGGGGGGTTTTATTTAAACCCCTTTTTTTTGTATTGTTTTTAAAAAGATTAGGGGTAGGGGGGGAAGGGGGGAAGAGCCCCCCCCTTTAGTGCAAAAGACCCCCAAACCCCGCTCAAACCCCGGGGGGAGGCCGCCCAAAAAACCGCTCGGGGGGGGCCCCCTCGCCCTTTCGGGGAGTAAGAGCTAGAAAAAGAGCCTATTACTGATTTTAAAATGAGGATGTAGCTCTCCCGGGGTTTCCCTTTTGTATTTTTCCAACAGTGATTGTTATAAAAGGTTTTGGGTTCCCCAAATTTCCCCCAAAAAGGTTTTTCCCCAAATTTTTTTTAAAAAATTATGTCATTGGCAGGGGTCAGTATTTTTTAAAAAAGCATAGCCAACCCCCCTGATAACCAAGGAGTCAAATAAAGGAAAATTTTTTTTATGGAAATTTTTTATGGGGGGCAACTTAAAAACAGATAGAAAAAAAAGATTAGGCAAATAGGGGTAACAAGGGGGTCCTGCTATATTGCCTTGGTTTAACAAACTCTTGTGGGCAAAGCACTCGATCAAAGAACTCCCGGGGCACCCCCAAAAAATCCTCACCGCTGAATGATCCCCGGATTTTAACAAACACATTCCAATTTGATCATACAAAACAAACCCAAATATAGAGAAAAATCAAACAGTAAACAAAGTAAAAGGTTTGTAAAAGGTACTGCACGCTAAATTTCAACGGAATTTCACGAAAAATTCGGATTTAAAAAACAAAAGTTTGAATTAAAAAAAGTTTTTCATTATTTCATTTTTTAAAATTGAAACCCCCCAAATTAAATTTTCAAACAGAATAACGAAAAGGTTTTTCATGTAGAGAAATTTAAAAAAAAGTTTATTTTTTTTTTTTTTTTTTTGAAATGGCTTGGCGCATGCTTCTTTAAAGGGGAAAGTGGAATTCAAGAATACAACTGTATTTCAAGGCGATTTTGCCGTGCTACGGGGAACACACAACACATATCCCCGGCTTGAACGGTGCCGCAGGTCGAGTGTACTAAGTGCCCAAGGTTGTGCGGGGGGGGAAGAGAAAAGGGAAAAACGCAAAACAATGGCGGAGGTAAAAAACCGGTGAAAGCAAGATCTCCAGCGCGCTGTAGCCGCTATCGGTACCTAGAAATAGGGTACCAATTTACTAGACTCCACAAAAAAAAAATCACCATCGGGGGTTTCCCCCCCTCGCCCGAGCCAAGGGGGTGTTATCCGGCGCTAAACCCCCTGGGGACTCTTTCCCTCGCCCGAGAAAAGGTGGGTCATCAACCCCGGGGGCTCTCCCGCCTCGCCCGAGCCAAGGAGGTGTTTCCGTGACAAAACCCCGGGGGCTCTTACCCCTTGCCCGAGCCAAGGTGGCGTCATCCGTAACGTCATCCCTGGGGGCTCTTCCGCCTCCCCCGACCAAGGTGGCGTCATCCTGATGTCATCAACCCTCGGGGGCTCTTCCCCCCTTTTCCAGCTGGGGAGAGTCACCTGTGACGCCCCTCACCTTCGGGATCTCACCGCCATAAACAGCCGGGATGCAATTTGTTATATTGCCAGGGTTTAGTTTGTTCCTGGAAAAGGGATAGGGGAGCTCGGGGGGGGTTTTGGGTGCGAGGGGTGGTGGGGTGGGGGGGGTGAGGGCGCATGGGCGACGGGGTGGGCGCCCGGGAGGGTGGGCGAGGCCGGGGGCTCGATGTGGGAGCAGCTTGATGGCGGGGAGGAGCTTAGTGGCGGCGGTGGGCCCTTGTGAGTCGAGGGGCGGGGTCGGATGCGAGGGTGGCGGGGGGGGTGGGGTGCGGGGGTGGGGAGGGTGACTGAGGGGGTGGGAACGGGGGGGGGAGGGTAATAGGCGGGGGGGGCGAGGAGGCGGTCGGTGCTGTGTGATTTGGGAGGGGGTAGAGAAAACATAAGAAAAAATGGATGGGGGTGGAAGTTGTAATCGGGCAAATTGTTGACCAAAAAGCGTCAGATCGGCCGAACCCCTGGGGTTTATACCCAAACTCGATACCAAAAGGTGTGCCAGTTGTTTTGACCGAAATAACAAGGCTAACTTAGAACAACGATGAACAGACGACAGTGATGGCCCGGGGACATAAAGGCTCAATTGCCAAAAAGCGGAACTCGCGAGGTGAGGGAGATTTTGTAGATGCAGCCCGTCAGACGAAAGAACTGAGAAATTAACAATACAAAAAAAGTAGATCAAAAAGAAAGACGAAAATAATGATTTGTTTGTTGGGTATGGGATTATTGATTTAAAAAAACCCCCCCATGGGTAAATTTATACTATTTAAAGGAGTTGTAAAGAGACACACTCATACCTAAACAAAAACCCCTTTTTTTTAAGAAATAAACGATTTGGCAAGGTCGGATAAAACTACAATATTAATGCTAGCATAAAACCACTGTTTCCCTTTATCCTCTTCCTTTGATAAAAACCTTCCATCGGAGACCCCCTCAATCCGCACCCTTCTTTTATTGTCCGGCAGTTTTTACTGACTCCCCCCTAATTTTCTGCCCATGGGCAACTTTTTCTGACGGCAATGTTTTTCCCGTTTCCATGGGAAAAATTCCTTCTTTTTATCTTTGATGCTTCTTCAATTTCTGCTTTATCACAACCTGTAGGGGTATCATTGCGAAAAGGACAGAACCAACCTTCCCGATCAGTGCATCGGCTCTTTTGACAGACAAAAAAACGGTGTCAACAAAAATGTGGGTAATTTCCTTATAACTCCTTGTTAGGTCCATTTTAGAGGTTCAAGAACCCTATGGATGGATTTTGGGGCTGCTCCAACTTTTTTTGGTTGGGGGGATGTTTGGCTGCTGGAGCTAGCTCTGCTTGTATTTGGGGCTCTAGAGCCATGCCAAATCCCTCTTAGTTCAATTTCCCTCCAGTCCATTCCAACCATGTAAATTGATATAATATGACTTAACCCAAACAATGAGTTTTTTAAAATGCTGTTATCTCTTTGTTTGGCAGAATCTTTCGAAAGAACTTTTATGGTTCCCATCGTTCTCTGTTTGCACAATCGATTTAATCCTGGTTTAATTCAATGTTTGAAGTTGTCTATATATGTAGCTTTTTTAACCGTAAATAAATGGACCCTTGGGGGAGCCCCTTGACAATTTTAATATGGACAATTTTATTATAAAAAAAATGTTGGTTTCCTTTTGGGGGAATTTTTACCTCGGAAAACCCCGGGCCCTTTTATGGGCATGCCGACCGACAACGGCCAACCCCACGGGGGCCTTGAAACACCGCCCAACCCGTCGTGCTCCCCAAAGGACTCCGAAGAAGCCTTGTTCCCCAAGAAGGATCTGATAGTTAGGTCATCCCTTAAAAAGGGGGACCACTAATTGTTGGAATGGAAACTGCCCTGCTCTCTGGAAATTAAAAGGCGAGCAGGGACCCCCCAAAAACAATCTCTTGATCCCTTACAATCCCCTAGATCGCTTTACGGGTTTGTAACCTAATACTCAAAAACAATCCACCCACCAAAAAACCAGGCTTTGGTTTTCAGTGATTTTGCCGGCCCGAACCTTTCAAAAATCGTCGTGTTTCGCCCTGTTTATTTGATCGCGCGCCCGTCCGCCTACATCCTCCGTGGGGTCCCCCTAGGTAGACTGCGACGCGATTTTGTCGACGTTGGCGCGCCGGTAGGGGGTGTGCAGGACCCCCTGGCTCTCAAGGGGGTACCTTTTCGGATAAATGGTCTCTGGGAGCGGCCCCACCCCCCCAGATGGGATCTAGGTTTGGCCCATTTTGGCCCATTCCCCGTTCCAAAACCCGGGGGAAACCCGCATGCCCCACCGCGCTGAACCCTCCCTCAACCGAAGATCTAACCCTAAAAGTCGAAGAGCTCCAGATCCGCCGACCCTGCGATTCGGCGAGATTTTGTCGCCCAGATGACGAAGCCTCGCTAATCCTGCCTCATCGACACCGCTCGCCCCAACTTCACTCCCGCGCACCGTTCATCCCAAGAAGGCCGTTTGGGAAACCCGGCGCCCCCTGGCGCTGACCAGGCTGCTCCCACCCGGGCAAAAAACACCGACGAACAACGGCTTAAGGAAGTATCGGGGGCCCTCCCTTCCAAGAACAAGGGAAGCACGCCATGGGGGAGTGCTCGCCCTAAAAAGGGGCCACCCAAAAGACAAAGCAGCGTTTTGGCGACCAAGATAAGGGAAAAACCCAAAGGGGAAAAGTCGGAACCTAACCCCTTTTTTTAAAAGGGGGCCACGCCCCTTTTTCCCCTTTATTCGGCGGACGCCCGAGTGGTAACGGAAAGCGCCGTTTGAGTTTTTATTAACGAAAAACAGGTTCATGCCTCTCCCCCAGATTGGATAAAGCGTAGGATCGTTCCCCGGGAAAACACAAGTATGTACGCTCCCCTGGTCGTTTCAAACGGTCCTTCAAAAAGGTACTTTCGACGGCGGCGTTCACTCGCTCATCTTCCCGCGCTCTGACACCCCGTTCCAAAAAAGTCCCATCCACCTGGCAAATTTCTCCTTTCAGGGCGTGATTCCCGGCAAAGCTCGAAGCCTTTTAGGACAGTCATCCCCCCCAGTAGGGTTTTGGATCTAATGTTACTACGCGAAGAACTCATCAATTTCGTGGTCCCCGATTTCGATACCCATACACGCCTCCTCGAAGCCGCACTCTCGAAGCTCAGGGCCCGACCGCACTACCCCCTACTTGGTGTCAAGATCCGGCACCACAAGGGGTCTCCGAAAACCAAATCCGACCTACGATGATTGGTGGAGAAAGAGACGCGGGGCGCAGCAGGGGGGCTCAAAACAGTACTAGGTTTGCTTTATCGGAGGGGGCCCAAAACCCCATGCGAAGGACTTCGACGTTCCGAGCCTCCGCCCCACATGCTTCGAAGAAATCTAAGAGAAAAGACGGGGGCCCCTGGTCGACGATGCCCCCGAAAAGCCCGCGTAATGGGCCCCCACCTGACCCCGAACGGAAACGCCCTCGGCTTCCTGCGTTGCAACGTCAACATTTTTGTTTGGAAACCGGCAGAATCCCGGGGGGTCCCCGCGCCCCGCGTCGAGACCGTGAAGTAGAAAGGGCTTTAAGCCAATCGTCAGAAGCTTAGAAGGTTCACACCAAATCGAAAGGAAGCAAAAAAAGCTGAGATAACCCGACTCCTATTTGCTGGTCTTTAAAAGAAGAAATCATCCCGAAGGCTTCCCAACCAGTGCTTGTAATAAAAAGAATAACGATTGGAGAAGGGTTTTGGGACTACACAGTCTAACAAACATTCCCCCCTGATCCGTTCCCCCCTCCTTGCTCGCGAGGTGGTCGACTCCCTGCGGAGTGAACCCCTTTCCCCTTCCTCGACTGTACTCCCTTCACCAAAAACGCTGAAGGGAAGATAAAGTAAAAACGTCTTTTTTAAAAAATCCTTTGGGTGTTTTGCTCCGCGATGTGCTTCGGAAAAAGACGCCGGCGCCCCCTCCAGCGTGACATAAGGAATTTTAAAGGAATCATCCCGGGGAAAAAGTCGAGGCTTCATGGAGGTAGTGATAAAAAAACCCCCCAAAAAAGAGATTTTGGTCGCCGTTAGGGGAAAACCTTAAAGGCCCTCAACGGTTCAAATGGAAGTTAAACCCAAAGAAGTGCATTTTCGGGTCCCCTCAGGAAAACCTTTTGGGGAAACATTGTCATAAAACTGACATCCGGCTACCAGAAAAAACCACTGGGTTCTCCATATGAGCCCCCCTCTAAGAAAAAAGATGTCAGAAACTGGGGTGCTCCACCTGAACCTTTTCCCATCTCCCCCTGGGCAAAAAAGGGCCCCTACCGTTCTTTGGACTTTTAAAGGGTGGTAAAAAAAGTTTCGGGGACTGTGAAGCAGATAGAGCATTCGGACCAAAAAAGATACCTCCCCGGCCTCCGTCCTTGTCACCAAAGGAAGAAGATCAATGCTACTAACATCGCCGCCCCAAACCCGATTTATTTAGACCGTCAGGTAGCGGTGTGAAAAAAAGGGGGTGTATACCCGTTCAGGACCAGCTTTTTGCAAGCGAGGTGCTAACGAGTCAAAAACAAGACCCCCCCAAAGTAAAAAAATGTATACACGGTCCCATCCCCCGCACGAAAGCCCGACACTTTTTCCCCAACAACCGACAAGGTAACTCTCCAGAATTTCCGCTGGGCGTTTTTTGCGGAAAAAAAGATGCCCCGGGCGGTGTCAAATGGGGGGGTTGATTCGGAACCTTAAAACATCGCATTCAAGGGCGGCATACATAAAGTAAAACAAGATCGCGATTTCTCGTCAAATGGCCCGACATAGGTCACAGTAACTGCGAACCCCCAAAAGCATTGGACCCTTTTTTCGAGGCTCCTTCCATCCAGGAGGGGCCCCCGGTCTCCTTTTATTTCGCCCCCGGAGATAAGATTCGTACGTCGCGACTACTTTTCCCCGCATTAACAACGCGCCCGAGTACAGGCGCACTACACGGGTTGCTCCCCCAGTGAACGGGGCATAAAAGCATCATTTACACAAATCAGCCCTGTTATCAACCAACTCAAAAAAGGTGGAACTCCCCAAAACGAAAAGAGGGGAAACCTATTGACCCCCCATCCGAAATTAGAAGGAAATTTCTTGGGAATTGAATTTACCATGTCCCCCAAATTGAGCAAAAAAAAGCAGCGATGAAATGTCGAAGCTGGGTCATCCGACCCCCCGCCCCCTGAAAGGGGTCTTGTCCAAGATTTTCTTAAGCCATCAATCCCCGAAAAACAAAAATTCCCCCAAAAGCGAACCCCCAATCCTCAGGCTAAAAGCAGTCGCCCGCGCCCCCCGCAACCAGTCGCTAGCGGGACGATTTCACCCAATCTTCTCCAAAAACCCTTGTCCCATAAAACGAGCGGAAGCTGAACAATTAACCCCGAGTCAAACTACGCCCTTTGTGTATGGCACGCTGATGAGAAAGAACCAAATTCAAAGCATCAAAAAAGGGTTCTCTAAAAAAGCGACGCCATAATTTACATGACATCCACGTCGGCCGGGGGGGGAAACCACCTGCCGCAAAGACACTGGTACGAAACCCTTTCCCGGTGGGTTTTTCACTGGCCAACGCTTCCCCTGACGCAGGCAAATGGTGCGCCCTGAAAAGGATGTCAATTCTTCACAAAGCAATTCCCGCTGTTGACGGCCCTTAAGTCCCAAAAAATCACTATTCCCAGACAAGGGAAAAAAAGGATTTTTATGAAACCAACCCTAGAAATGGGTTTTTTACACAAACAAATTTCCCACGATTTTTGGGAAGTCTTTTCTGCAGGGAGATTATCGGGAAAATATGGAGGAAAGGCCCACATGTATATTAGAAAGAGATAAACTCAAAAAAAGATCAGACACTTGCTACCAAGAGGAATTTAAAAATACCCGTGTCCGAATTAGTCCCCTTATGTTGGGAACAACTTCATGGTGAAAAAACCGGTTTTGATGAAAGTCCCCTACCCTTTGGGGGGCCCAATCTTAACACCCCGGGAGTTTTGTCATCTATGCTGCACCACCAAGTCAGTTTCTCAAAAAAGGGGAAGAAGGAACATTTGCCTTCAAGAACAAAACTACAAGCTCCTAAACAGCCTCAAGATGCCAAAAAAGAAGCCCAATGGGGGAACAAACAAAACAGAGAAGAAGAAAAAAGGAGCAAGTACGGATGGTCAGCAAAGTGGTCACGACACTTCACAATAATCAAGATCACCAAATCAGATGCCCTCATTTGATCAAAAAGGGACCCGGGTGCCCAACCAAAATTTGGGCAAAATCAACAATCTCATTCTGAAAGCAATCTGTGACCCGGATCAGGCGTCAAAAATTAGGCCAATTTTAAACCTATGATTTCCTATAGGGGCACAATGCCCCCACATCCAACATAACCCAACTCCAGATGGAGACAACGTGTCGCACGTTGAAGGCATAGCAAAAGATGTCCCCATCTAGATTGATGATCACTTCACCCCTACAGACTTCCTAGTATTTGACGGGGAGAAGAGGTTATGATCCCATCACCCTTGGGGGCCCTTTCCCTAAGCCCCACCAAAGCTTCATCTATATCGGGAAGGGAAGTGCACCTTTCACCCCCCCCTTTAGAAGGTACGAGTTACTTTATGCAAACTACATTTTTGAAGAAGCTAAGCGAATAGAACAGAAGAAACGTCGTGCCGCCCCAGAAGAAGCAGAACCCAAGAGGATGGGAGATTAAAAAGGAGAAGTTTCCAGATTGAAAAAAGTACCCAAAAAGAAAGAAGGGGTCATATATGAAACCCCACTCGGGCCAAAACTACCACCAACTCCAAAGGTTTTGGAAAGAAAGATCATTCAACGACTCCCCCAAGCACAGACAAGACTTTTGGGGAAAGGAGAGGTGCATCCCCCCAATTGAAATGAATATCCAGAAAAGCGAATTTTCCTAGGGAGCCACCGCCCAATACAAGGTGGAGACAAAAAAAAAATTTTACCAAAGAAGAAGCGCAACCAGAGGACCAGCTACGCCACCCAATGAGCCCCAGGACAAACTAAGGACGTGACGATCCTGTTGGGAGGACTTAAACCCCCGAACGCCGTGCCAGAGGTAACCTTGGTAGTTTCTTTCCGTTAATTTTTTATTTCCCAAAAATTATTAAATCAGGTTACACCATCTTTAAAAGAAAATAAAAATGTTTAAAACTTTTAACCCCCATGTGAATGCTCAGGCATAAAAACCCAAAATTGTACTCGATGTGGGGCATAAAAAAAAAATAAATAAATTTTTATTTTTAAAAAATAAAATATAAAAAATGGTTATGTCCGCTAAAAAATAACATCAATTAGAGGAAATTGACGATCAAAGCTAGAGATTTATGACTACATTTAATCAGCTCCAAAAGTTCGTTGTCTATTTTTGTTTTCCAAAATTCAGGATAAAAAAAGAACAGAAAACCGAGGTATCTTACCCATTTCAGAATCTCTGACAAGTAAAGAACACCCCCCGCCCTATCAACACCCCAAAGAAATTACGTAAAAACTAGTTTGGGGGGAGAGCCCCCCCCAACTCCTAAGTATTTCTACCTAAAGGTTTTTATATCGTCTTTGAAAAAAAATAAAAAGATGCAAAATCAAAAAAAAACCCCAAATAAATAATTTTCCCATTATTATATAGTTTAATGTGTTTTTGATTTTTAAAGAGTTTCTAAAAATAAAGTTAATAAAATAAAATAGTTATGCTAAAATGAACCCTAGTAATAAACCTTAACATGGAAAAAGTAAAGTTGCCTTGTCGTAATCCTTTCAAGTACCTTTTTTTCAAATTTGCTCTCTAATTTTTGGCATAATTTTATTTCAAATTTGCTCAAACCCTAAAACTTGGGGGAGGAAGTACCTGTTTAAAAGCTAATCTTTGAGGATATGATATGGAAAGGTTTGAGTTGCTTTTTATCTGTTCCTAGGATGCTAAAATTTTGGGGAAATTTTATCTTTTGAAAACTTTAAAAAATGCACATATGGTTCCTGTATGAGGGAAGTTTAAATTTCCCTACCACGCCTTTATCGCTTACTAAATTAGGAAACCCATTTTTTTACATACTGCTTATGAGCATTGGTGTGGTAAAGCTGGCGACCCTCAGGAACTAGTCATGGGGTTTTGAATAAGATTTATAATATCCATACTGCTGCTTTACCCAAAAGTACGCATCCAAATATACCCCCACACACACTACTTGTATCCTTAAAAGTCCCCCCACTATACCCACTTATTTCCATCTCCGTCCACTCACCAAAAACTTCTACTCCTAACCCGGGGAGAATGAAACACATAAATTTTTTCCCCTATCCCTTTTTTTATCCTGTAAATAAATGCTCCAGTCAGCATTCATTTTATGCTTAAAAGGTGAGTGCTTTGAAAAAAAAGAGAGATACGGGGAAAAAAAAAAGGGCAAAAAGTCCGCCAACCTCGAAAAAAAAGTGAGACAAGGGGTAAAAATGGGAAGTGTCGGACAGTGAATTGGGGGGACAAATCCCCACTAAAAAAAAGTATTTTTATTATATATATATCTTTTTTCCCTCAAAAGGGTTTTCAAATACAAAAAAGGGTTATCCCAAAGGGAGAAAAGTAGAATTAGACTTTCCCCCTCTGTTACCTACCCATCACCATTCATTCGCCACAATGCACATTTTGATTTGACTTATTGACTGTTCCTTTGGCCCAGGGTTTGACTATGAAACATATGTCTTGTAAGTATGTAAACATATCTTCCCACCTATGGTCCAGAATTGCCTTTTAGAAGTGGGTGAGGGGGAAGAAGAAATCCCACAATCCCTTTTATCCCCAAAAATACCACATATTTGAGAGAAAGGCAAAATTTAAATCCTTGGAAGGTCTAGAAATCCCACAAAGGAGCGACTGCGAGAGTCATAAAAGGGAATCTCTGGTTTTTTTTTGAAAATCTAAAAAAACCCCGGGCTTTGGGTTGATAAAAGAGCAGGTACATGGTGTTTGGTGGACCTTCTATCTTTAAACTACCCAAGAAAAAGGGTAATGGTTACAAGCTCTGGTGGAAGGTAAAATGAGTAAGTTTTTTTTTTTTTAAATATTTTGTCAACCCAGCGAGATTTATTTGAAAGCATGTGTACCTTTTTAAGGCGTGAAACATTGTAACAACCCCTGTCCATCATTGAGTCTATCTTTCCCTAGGGATGAGAAAAAGGTAACTTGGGGGAGCTTGTTGACGGTCCCTTAAGTACCAAAATCAACCGCCCAACTAGCAAGGAAAAGGATTTTTATAAAACCCAACACTAGAAAAAAGTTTAAAAGACAAAATTTTTTCGTTTTTTTGGTAAATGTCTATTTCTACGGGGGGATACAGGAAATTTTTGAAGGAAAAGACCCAATGTCATGGATACATAAGATAAAACATTCGTACAAAAAATCTCTAGAAGAGCAAAAGGGCGCGGGAAGGAACCGAGGCCGAGGGGGCCCAGGGGAAGGGTGCCCACCCTCCCCCTTGGGGGCGGCCCCCCTAGGTCAACCCCAAGGGTCCCCTGCCTTGGGGGGAACCTCTCCATCCCTTTGAAAATCACACCCAGGCCCTCCATCAAGGTCGGTTTGACCCGGACCGGTTATTTGAGGAGCTTTAAGGGGAAGGCCCCCTGCCCCTGGGGGAGAGCCTCTTGACCAATTTTTTATTCTCATCAACTCAAAAGAAAACCCCCTGATCAAGCCTAAAGCCCCACATCAAAAAAATCTCTAGTTTAGCTTTTGCTTATAGGATTAGAACTAAAAGGAGTCAATCTTGGGTTTGGGTTTCCCCGGTCTGTTAAGGATTATTGGAAAATTTTTTTCCTATTTTTTTTTCCCTTGCTTTTTTGTTTTTCAATTTTGAACATGACTTTGTTCTACTTCATTTATTGTTTATGAATTTACTTTTCGTTTATTTTCTTAGTTTATGTTTTTTCTTTATGATTATATATTTGGTTAGTTGATCTGAATCATTGATGTTTAGGTGTATAGCGTTTATCCATTAGCGATGGGGGGAAAAATTGGATATTGTGTAGGCGTGGTGCCTAGCCCGTTTTTATCTGCGATTGTCCCCTACTTCCGGATGTGGGTATTTTCGGGGAGGGGACAGTCCTTTGAGTCCTTTGTAGTCCTCCCCCCCTTTTGAGGGTGGAGGGGAGTTTTTAGGGGGAAAGTGATTGCTATGTTCTTCACTTCCTTAGGATACTACAACATGAATACTATTTTTTCCATGATTGCCAAGTTAATTGCACTAATCAAAATATCTAGACTGTTAGTTAAAAATATTAGGAAATATATTTGATTCATCCTAATTTTCCATGAAATGATTTGCTAGAATTCTGTAGGTGTTATCATTATTTTATGTGGCTACTAATGTATCAGTATTTATCTTTTGTCACTATTCATTCATTATCTTATATGTTTTTGTCCCACTTACCTTGTACGGGAGATAGTGAAAATTCCATTACACATGCAGTGATTGTCAAAAACCCAAATTTCAAGGACGAAATGGAGCATAAATTATGTGTGCCTGGGAAGCAATCCACCATAAGTCCAAAAAATTAATACCACAGAGTTTAATACATAGGTCATAGATCCATTACTAAATAAATAAAAAACGGAAGTAATCTAACTTCATGGAACCCTTTCCAGGGAAAGGGTCAACGGTTTGCCAACCCTAAAAAATCTTCAGGATAGTCCTCATAGCCCCCCTGCTTCTGTTTCCCCATCCGGGTTTTTACCCAAAGATTAAAAAGAAAAACAAGTGTAAGATCTTCGTACTTGCAAGCTAACATGGGGTTAGAAGCTAAAAAAGGGTTTGACACTGGCTTACTGCGTTTAGCATTTTTAGTTTGTAAAGGGTTTTATTTTAATACATAAAGTTATGCTTAACCCCCAATTTCCCACTTATATCTTCCAAATTTAAAGAGAAAAAAAAACTCATCTTTTTATGAAAATGGGAACATAAAGATTGATCAAGTTTTTATAATTAAACCGTCAGTTTTCCGGGGCCGCTTAACCGTGAGCAGGCTGATATATCAGTTTTAACACTTGCGGGGTTTGTGCATTTTTTCCCCGTGAGTCGATGCCCCGAATGCCCGGTTTAATTACCCCCAAAAACCCAAACCAAGGTGAGTGGGGGGGTTTTCATATGAAACCCTTTTAATGTACTCGTCAAACAAGATTAGGGCCGTAGGATTGGGAAAAGGGCGATAGACCCCCCTTCCGAGTAGCATAAAGACGTACCCACGCAAAACCCGGACAGAGGCCGCCTTAACCACTGGGCAAAGCCTAAGCGCCCTTTCGGGTAACCCGCAAGAGCTAAAAAAGAGCCTATTCTGAGTTAAAGCTAGAGCCATGTAGCTCTCAGGTTCCCTGCAGCCCAGCTTTTGAACAGTGAGTTGTTATAAAAGTTATTTTCCCAATTCCCTAAAAAAGGTTCCCAAATTCATTAAAAAACATTATTCTATGAAGGGGGACTGTATCTTTTCTAAAGCACTAGCCATCTACCAAGCTAACCTAGGGTCAAGGAAAGGGATTTAATTCTTTGGAAATATTCTATGGGTATCAACTTAAACAATGCTATGAAATCTGTTATGGAAATAGGATAACAAGGTAGGTCCATGTATATTTGGGTTTGGGTTAAAAAACTCTTGCTGGTCAAAAGCCCCCTATCAAAGAACCCTGGTCACCACCAAACCCCTCACCGCTAAATCGATCACGGCATTGCAAAAACACACTTTCCAAATTTTGTACATAAAAAGCAAAACAAAAATACTTTAAAAGTACTCAGAACTAAACAAAGAAAAAGGTTTGAAAAAGGTATTCGCAGTACGAATTTTCAACGCAATTTAAAGAAATTGGTTTTAAAAACGCAAAAGTTTGAATTAAACAATTTTTCTTTCTTTTTCTTTCAAAATTTAAAAACTTGCCCCCGAAATTTTAAATGTTTCAACAGATAACGAGGGTTTAACATGTAGAATTTTCTTTATGAATCAACGCAATTCAAATCGTTAAAATCGGAGTCAAAATGCGACTTTTATAAACAAAATAGTGCAATGAAAATTCTGTAAATAACTCAAACCTTTTTCAAATTAAACCGAATTTCTTTTTTTTCTTGAATTAGAAAAGGACGTGGACTGCGGGTTCATTTATAAAACAGCGGGTTCTTTATCAAAAGATCGAAAGGGGGGTATCTAGCGATTTGGGTGGATCGCGCGAGGATGGCTGAGTTTTAGAAGTGGGAGGGAAAGAAGAGAGGGGCCCGGGGAAAGAAGAGCCCGCGGCGGCATGCATTGCCGGCGTGTGGTGGTCCCCGGGTTGGGGCCCCCGGGCGTTTTTTCGGCCCACGGGTTTGAAACCCCGGGCGGGGGAATAGGGAAAGCGAGGGAACGCGAGGGCGTACCCGGCGATTGCGGGGAGGAGGGCGGGGCGACCGACGTCGCGCCATGGGGGCGGGTCTGGCTCAGGGGGGGGTCTAGGGGCCATGATTCGCTGGCCGAGGGCATGGGGAGGAAAAGGAGGGAGGTGAGTGCGGTGGTGCACTCGGTTTGCGGCGAGGCTTGCCGGAGCGGTGGTCCCGGGGGCCCCAGGGGCCGGGTGTGCGGGGTGCGCGGTCGAGCGGTATAGGCGTTAAAAAACAAAATGAGGGCCCGGGAAGATGCGGTTGCTCTTGCGGTGTCGGAGGGTATAGACGAGGCAGTGGAAACCCGGAGCGTGGCTCATGGTGGCGCCATTGAGGCGGCCTCGGTGTTCCTCGGAAGGGCCCATTCGGTGCCAAATTTGACCGAATTTAAAAGAGGCGGGGAGAGGGGGCCGGGGAAGGGAGCTTACAAGGGGAAGAAGAGGGGGCGAGGCTCGAGAGAGACGGTCGACGTGCGGCAGCGGTCGGCGACCTTCGTGCCGCGCCGGGGGGGTTCAGGTTTTGACCCCGAAAAAAGCCGTAGAGCAAAATGGGGCTTACCGATGTTTTTGGGAGCCCGGAGACGGTCACGCGGGGGTCGACGGGGTTTTCGGCGGTCGGCGGCGATCTGGTTCGGGGGAGCAGGAGGAATGAAGGGGGGAGGGGGGCTGCCCCCTGCTTTAAGGGAAGGGAGAGAGGTGGGGGGCGTGGGGGGTTGGGTTCAAACCCGAGGGAATTGTGGGGGTGGGGAGCGGGGGGACCGGCGGTTGCGGCTTGCGGGTGTCCGGGCGCGTGCTCCCCCGGCGAACAGGCAGGGAGAGGGGGGTTTGGGGATGGCGCCGACAGGTGGACCCAGTGGCGCGAGAGGAGAAGAGAGGGAAGGGAGATGGGGGGGGGGGCGCCCCGCGGGACCGGTTGGTCAGGGGAAAAGGGAGGGAGGGGGTTTTGGGGGCCTCTGGGCCGGCCTTTTGGGGCCCGACGGGGTAAGAGGGGGCGAGCGGGCCAGGGAGAAAAAAAAAGGGAGGGAGGTTCTGGACTGGGCCTTTGGGCCTGAATCAAAAAGGAAGAGAGAAAGGGGTAAATTCTTTTCCTTTTTCTTTTTTTTTCAAAGTTTTCCAAACCTTTTTTTTAAAGGTTTGAATTTGTTTGAACAAATCTTTACAAACTCAGTAAACCCTATAAAATATACGAGCTGTATGTTCATCATGTTACAAACTGGATTTTTTTAATTTCCCCATAAAATTATTTTTCCCACTAAATTCAATCTCACATAATTCGAATAAATCACTTCATCTATTTTTAAATGAAACAAATTTGTGGGGTTCAGTACTCTTTAAATATTTTTTATTCTTCCTCATTTATTCCCTTTACCCTTTTCCCAAGGGTAAAAATATAAAAACGATCCCTAAAATACTCCGGGGAAAAAAAGCTACAGGGTTAAATCGTGCACTTGCAGAAATACTTTATATTTTTAGGCAATTGCATTGTCAATACCATTCTCTGGCTCTGGGGGATGAAAACCTAGCTTAAGTGTCAAAGAGTGTCAACAACCGCCCCGCACAAAACTTAAAGTAATACCATCCCCCGGGCCCCTTCGCTGTTGGGGGCTCAATATGCTCGACCCTTTCTGACCGCCCCACGAACTTAAGTGGATTACGTAGTTGAGAAAATTTTCCCAAATGGATCGAGGTCAAGCCAATTAAAAAGCATCAGCAGGTAGCTTTGTCCCTTTATCGACGAAATCATACACGGTTTTCAACCAAATTCGTTTTCCCATCACCCCTGGGTAAAATTTTTACGGGGAACTTTTCTGGGCTTTTGCGAAGACAAGGAATATTAATCAAATAGTTTTCGTCCCCCATCCCAGAGAAAAGGCTGGGCCCCAAAAGCGTAATGGAATGTCTGGACGCACTTAAGAAGGTTTTTAACCGGAGGAGGAGAAAAACCCCAGGATGCGGTAGCGAGTTACCTGTGGCATTATGGGGACTACGTACTCCCCAGTTGCAACATGGGGGGCTCCCCGTTTTTCATGGTTTTGGTTCCAAAGCTTTTATCCGATAATCCCCTTCGGCCCCCCAGGGGTAAACACTTGTAAGAACAACCCGCCCAAGCCCGGATGGGAGACCTTGATCGCTCGAAAAGCAAGGCAACCTTGCATACGAACTAAAGAAGTACTTGGAGGGCGTCCGTGATATACGCCGCAACATTCACCCAGTCGTTCACCCCCGGCGAACTCGTCCTAAAAGGGAAAATTCAACCCCAAAGGGCATGCAAAGCTCTTCCAGGGGAAGACCCCTACCGTCAAGGAGGTTACCGACCAGGGGTACCGCCTCGCAGACAGCCCGAATCGATGCCCCCAACTCAGGAGTATAGAACACCTGATACCTTCTATCCAAAAAAACTTGACTGTGTCTCTTCCCGTTCAAAAAAAAGATCGATTTCGCCAGTATGATATTTTATCTAGGCGCCCTCTCAAGACCCCACGAGTTCGGACCTTTTCCAAAACCTCCCAAGTTTTTCAACAACCTCCCCAAAAAACCAATAGCGTTCTAAAAACCCCCAGCCGTAACCAGAAAGCACCAAAGCTGGCCCTACCGAAGCCCAGCGGATAGAATTAGCTACCCTAAACGCGGTTACGTCGACAGACCCCCCCCCCCCCCCGGGGGATTTCCCCAGAACCCGGGGGCGTCCCACTCGAGTCGGGGCGCCATGAGGTTACACGCCCAAAATCTGTCACAGCACGTAGGGCGTGACTCTAAAGCGCAGGTTTTTCCCCCAGCGTCTGCGGGAACGGTCTACACGGCCCTGGCACCCCGATCGAGCCTTCAAAAAAAGGACTCTGTCTGGGCATTCCCTAACGTGCATGGTTGTTCGCCCTCGCCCCGCGGGTTGTCAGCAGCTTCCCCTCTTGGGAGCCCTTATTTTTCCTACCGTGCAGTGGCGCTAGCCTACGATAGGGGCATTTGAGACCCAAGGCCGGCGATTCACGCTATGGTCATGACTCGTTGGCCGAAAAGGCAAAAAGGGAAAATAAAAAGCTCCCCGCCCGAAAAATAAAGTTTTGACAATTTCACTTGCACGTCCAGCAACACCTTATCGTACAGAAACTTTGGGTTACACCATAGCAAAATACCCCATGTCAGACACAAGATCTCAGCGTTGTGCCCCGCCTCCGCCGTCTACGAGCAACCCCCTCCGACCCCCCTTAAATCAACATGCGGGTGATGCAAGGGGCATGGCAAAACCCTTTTGAAAAACGTTCCCGCCCTGCCAACGTAAAAAAGACCGAAAACGGTCAACGAAACCTCACGCCTTTTGAATCACACCAGTACGGATCCCCCCGACGGGGGAAAAAGGGGTAAAGCCGACATATCCACACACGCCTTTATGTTCAACCTCCCTCACCAGGCTCCAAAACGCATGCCAAATGGCGCCCCTGGCCTCAAGATTATAAAAAAGACAAAATCAAGAACCACAGGACCAAGGCAACGACTTAAACGATTAAAAAGATGCCAACACGAACCCCTTTGCACTTCGATATCTGGTCGGTAGCCGGGGATTCACGGCCCTTTCCCGAAGAGCTCCTTCCAATATGCATGCAGCGCGAGCCGCCTCCCAAGGAGCTCTAGAGACAGAACCGACGCGCCTCCCGGTTCTCTTAAACAATGCAGCAAAAAACGCTTTCAAATGGCCAGAAAAAAGGCCCAACGAACGACCCCCAAAAAAAGAAAGGGGCCAGGTACCCCCCTTACCGACAGAGCACACCCCGGCTCATCCGAATCTCCATCACCAGCACCCTACCCCCCCCCCCCAAAGGGGACGTTCGACAAAGTCTCGCCCAACAAAAACCTTCCTCCTCCACCCCTTCCTCAAACTAGAACCAAAGCAGTGGTAATCACCATCGTTGGAATCAACCCAAAAAACCTAGGGTTCCTCGGCGAATTGAAAACTACCATCAGCCTAACCCGCAGCCCGGGCTCTGACCTCAAGGCCCCGGGTAAAAAAACAGCCAGCTTCTCTCGACCGATACATCAAAGGCCCCTGGCCCCCGCGTTATGCACTACTTTGGGTTTTGTCAGCACGATCGAGTTTTCACCGCCCCCAAAACAGGCGTGGAGGAACACAAAAAATCCCCAAACAGCTAAGTTTCCGGGTGATAGGCAAAAATTGTAGCGCGATCCCGCCACAAACCTCAAACACCGTGGGAATGAGAACAGCGGCACCGTCAAGGCAAAAAAAAACCAAAAAAGAAAGAGTCAAAACCCCGGGGGAAGGGAACGAAGCAAAGGGTTTTTTCCCAGGGTGAGTGGCGTTGAGCGCTTCGCAACATCGAAAATTAAAGCGTCGCTTATCACAACAGCCCGCTGATACCCCAGGCGCCCCTTTAATACTAACCCCCACCGCTATTCAAATGCGGTGTTCCCTATCCTTTCAAGGGGACAAGCCTGCCAAAAGAAAACTGCACGCCACCCGCACACCATCAAGAGTAAACGATCCCTCAACTCCAGCAACAACTTCACCCTTTCCCCAAACCCGCCCGAGATGGAGGCTCCGACCACGTCGCCAACACCCGGGGACCTTCGTAGGGCACACGGTGTGTAGGGCTTTCCCGGTGGATATAGAACCCCTCGATTTTTTAAAGGGGGGGAAAAATTGGTAGCGAGGGATTGAGATGTACCGTTGGGGCATACCATCCCTGAGCTGAAAATATACGGCTAATAACGTTTGGGTGACCCAGTTCCATTTAGCTTTTTGGCGAAAAGAAGTACCGGAAAAGTCGAAATGAGGGTAAATCCCCATGAAGCTTGCAATATGGATAAAGACCGAATATAAAAAATCGAGTTCGGATTTTTAGGTTGCGATCGAGATATTAAATACGTCGACAAAATATGCTTGCAGTCTACCCAGGGGGGACCCCTGGTAGTAGATTTTTAGGCGGAGGTGTGGGGAGGCTCAAGCGTAACCGGAGCGTTTTGACCAGAGATAAAAGGGTTTGGGCGGCAAACCGCCGAAAACCCTACGTCCTGTGTTTTGGTGGCAGCTTGATCTCGATATGGTTACAGATCTGTAGATGATCTGAGAGGGTTATTGGGTTTTTGAGGGGGTTCCCTGCTCGCCTTATATACCAGGGGAAAGGGGTTTCAATTTCCATATCCCAACAGATTTCAATCGGTTCCATGGCAAGGGATCCGAGTCTATCTACTAGGTCTTCCTTGGTGACAAAATCTTTTAGGAGTCCTTTGCGACAGGGGTGGTGTGTTTTGCAAGCCCCCAAAGGTGGGCTGTCTCCTGGTCGGCAGGCCCCAAAAAAGGGCCCTGGGGATAAGCCGAGGTTAATCCCCCAACAGTCCCCGAGCACGTCTATTCTTTTGGTGAGCCCCCGCGTCACCTGGAGGTCCTGCTAGTCGCTTTCATGCGGGGGGGTCGTCGTAGAACCCCGCCGATGGTGACCAATGTCCTGCTCAAGGGTCTCCGACCAGGGGCATCTGGTCGAGAAGCCGTAACTTGGGTGTGGTTTGGTCGCCTTTCCCGGTGCCGGGCTTTGCTGGGGAAAAGTGATGTGTGAAGAAAAAAAAAACTTTTGAAGGTCTTTCCCTGGGGGAAGTGTACCACTTAGGCTCTGCAAAAAAAACCCAATTAAAAAAAACAGACTTTGTTTGTGAACAAGATCAGTACATTCACCGCAAGGGGAAGTGTACCCCCTTAGTCCCGAGATGGTAGCAGGTGAAGTATGCAGTGGTGCCTGCTTATAAAATAGTGCATAAAGTAAATAAATAGAGATTTTGGGTAAATTTGCAAAAAAGACTGCGAATACCCGTATCCCCCGGCCTGATGGGGAGTCGGGAGATTCTTGTATCGGGGGTCTTTTTGGGTTTTTTTTCGCAGTCCCCGGGGGTTGTCCCTTGGGGGGTTTCTGGCCCCGGCGCAGTCCCCGACCTTTCTCGGCGTGGAGCTAGGGGAAGTCCCCCAGCCTGGGAGGGGTTGCAACTGACGTTGGGGTTTGGAGTCAGTGTTGACGGAGTCCCCCAGCGTGTTTGTTCGTGTAGATCTGCGACCGTGTCGGCCACGTTGCTTAGTTATATTCTTTTCCTGAAAAAAAAACAAAGATCGGTCCGTCCCCCCGGGGCTGTACATTGGTAATTTGCGCAAAAGGATATTAGCCGTAAATCTGTAATTGACTGTAGGCGAATGTTTAGGAAAGGGGGGTAAATGGGCCGAACAAAACCGGGGGAGGCAGCGGGGCCCAAATCATGGGGTAAAAGTGGGCGTGGTGGGGTCTTGTTTGGTCGCGCGGTTTCCCAAAAACCCTGGAATGGGAAACGTTTCGCCCCTTGGTTATAAAGGGGGAGGGGCGGCGACGGGTTTTTATTAGCGTTGTGGTGAGGAAACCTTTGTATTTTTGCTGCGTTATCCTTAATCGGGGCGTTGCCTTGCCCATTAACCTACCATCGTTTTCTCTGGCCCTTATCCCCCCGGGGGGTGCCCAAGAAGGGGTGTGAATGAAAGGGCATCGCGGTGGTCAGGGGAGTTTGTTTTGTTGCCCCCAAATGCTATTTCGGGATTTGGAGTGCCCCGGGGGGTATGGGTCGGGTACGTTTAAAGAAACACACAACGCTCTTTTTTTTTGGCGGTCTTCTTCCAGATAAGGGGGTGGCGGGTTGGGGCCAACGTTCGGTGAGTGATCCGACGCCAAACCCCGGTGACTTGCGGTGTTCGAACCTTTCTTTCGTCGAATTCGGGATGGTTCTCCTTTCCTTTGTGGCCTTTTGCGATACTATGATATTTCACTCTGTAATTTAAACCCCCAAATCGTCGTTACATTTCGAGTTTTTCTTTTTTGTGTGAGGGTTTATTGGGCTATCCCACTTTTTTTGTTCGATACTTCTTTTGTTTGAAGAAAATGGGAGCAAGTCGGTTGGTGTAAATTTGTTCAGTTTCTTACTAGGTGGAGGCTAGGGGAAAACTCTCGATGCAAAAACATTCCAATTTGTTTTGGGCACAATCGAGGTGGTTTTATATTCACCAGGGGAACCTTTGCGCCATGGTCCCTTTGCTGTGCCCCGTTTTGGAGCATGGGGGACCTGCCGGCTGGGGCCCCAAATTGGATACGTGAAAATACTTTTGGGGTGCTCAACCCCGCAATTGATGGGGTTTTGGGGGTATTGTAGTTTTTTTTGCCGGGGGATGTCAGCCCGTAAGGGAAAGGGGACATCCAGCTTTTGAGTACGCTGGGATTGTTGCGGGACCCGCGAGGCTGGAGAATTTGAGAGCATTGTTGGGGAAAAGGCTAAAAAAACATCTTTTACATGTCGAATTATTCGCGGCCATCGCATTCGAGGGGGGCTTTTTTTTCTTCGTCGTCCCCCTCCTCAGGTTTTGATCTTTTTTTTTTGCTTGTGTATTGAAGCTGTGGTTACTTATTGCCCTGTTATCAGGTTTTTGGTGAAGACCGTGCTCATATTTTTCCTTGCCAACCCCCCGGTTGTTGCCAGATTTTTCGCCCTTGGGGGGGTTTGGTCACCGGTTTTGGGGTTTTGGTTTGTAAGGGGGTTTAGATGAGGGGTTTTTTCGGCGAGAGCTTCCCCGGGATTGGGGCAATGTTTTGTCCGGAGCCTTTGAGGTCGGAAACCCTGGGGTGCGGATCCCCCGGGGGTTTTAGTGGACTTGCTTTTCGGGGGGTTCTGAGATACCTTTGGTTTTTCCGCCGAAGTTATGATGACGATGTGCCACTGGGTTTTACGCTCTTCGAAGAGGAGGAAAACGGGCTTCTGTTTTAATTTGGGATGATTTTTTTGGGGGTTCTCCCCCGCCGGAGGGTATTTTCGGTGTGAAGACTTGATTCGGGGCGGAGCCTTGATGGTGTGGGGTGATCGTCCCTTTTTTTCATCATGAATGACCCCTGCTTTTCCTTGTTTCATACGTTGCTGAGAATGGTCGGGGAAAAAGTAACTTCGCGTTTCGTCTTTGGGAAAAATTTGCGGGGGAAACTCGTGCGCGGGACGCATGAATTGGAGGGGCTTGCGGAGAAGGAGGAAACATCGCTTTCCGGCGAAGAAAAGGTTGGCTCGTGTGGTTATGGAGTTTCCCCTTTGTTTTGCTTTTGTACTTTCACCTTTTGTTGTTTGTAGAACTGGGGATCAAGTTGTTGCCTAGCATGCGGTTTTGGGAGTGAATGAAGAGGAGGCCCGGTGGTGGGCCTGTGGGACGATGTTGCCTTTTGCTTTTCCCCTCCCGCGTCGGATTTTATTGGGGAATTTTGGCGAAGGTGCAAGGCTTCTGTGGTCGCTTCAAGCGTTTTTGACTATGGCGGCGCAGGAGATGCTTTTCCCCTGGGTTATCGTGTTTCAAATCGCATTACCCCCACATCAATCTTCAAAGGTTGGAGACTGGTTTGCGCGGTATTTCAGACTTGTATTGTTGTTTGGAGGGGGAAGCCGACGTGGTAGCTAAGGGTTTTCTTCGCATATGGGGCTTTTTTCTAATAGATAGCTTTGTTGTATGTGATGGGGGGGTTTGGGTTGTCCCTTCATGCCCCACTGAGTCTGAGCCGAGCGAATCAAGGTCGCCTTGGGGCTCAAAAGGTTAGGGCGTAGGGCTATCACCCCTTACATAGATACATAAGGACTCCCAAGGAGAACTGTGGCCAAATTTGCGGCGCAGAGGGCGAACACTATGCCCTTTGAATGAAACCCGGTAGGGCCCTTTTCCCGGGGGCTTATCGTGGGGGGACCAGGGCCTGTGGGGGACCGTTCCGCAACGCTGGGGGGAAAGCCATGCTCTTGTAGGTCGTCGACCTTCCGTGTCGTATACAAACGGGCGCATAACCTTATCTTCCCACCAAAAAAATACCCCCCAAATTTTATGGGGGAAAAAACAGTTGGGGTTCTCTCAGGTGGGCATAACGAGTAGGGTAGCTAATTTTATTCTCTAGACCGTTGCAACGCTTTGGGGGCTTTCTGGTTAGGCCAGGCTGTTTGGAGAACGCAGAGCGTTTGGAGAGGTCGTCGAACACGTGGGAGTCTTTTTGGGGGAGTTTCCCATCACCATATCGTTTTGTGTGGTGCGGGGCGTTTTGGTCGCGAAAATAGATAACAAAAAGGGAGAACCGTATTGGGGGGATCGTCGAACTTTATGATACGATGGGAGAAAATTTTACAAATATTTAAACGTTTGAAAGTTGAGGTGTTCTATGCTCCCTGATTAGGTAGTCAATGCCCTTCCCGGTCGGGAGTGGTAAAACCCCCGGTTAGGTTACCTCTTTTAAAGTAGGGGCCTTTTTAATGTGACGAAGTTTGTGATGCCTTCGGTCTTGAGTTTCTCTTGAGTAGGTCTCGATGGTGAATTATCGTATGACATTGTGCTTGTAATATGTCCCAACGCCTTCTAGGTACTTTGGCCCTGCGATGCTGAAATTTGCCTTTGTTCTTTAGACGGGCGATGTGTCGAGCAAGCCTGGTCGGATGTTTCTTTGTTAGTTTTCCACCGTGGGAGCCAAAGGCACTCGGTTGGCAATACGCTTTTGAGCCGAAAACCAGAAATATGGGGAGCCGGGGTTACGACTAGGGTTTGGACGTACTCCCCCAAGCACTACGGGGGTTCCGTAACGCGACCTGGTTTTCTCTTCCTCCTGGTATAGCCTTTCTTGAGTGTTCTGTTCTTCCGTTTGCGCGTTCGCCTGGCCCTTTGTCTTTGGGGGGGGACGGAGAGTACTTGACCAGTATTTTATTGTTTTTTGCAAAATCCCAGAAGAAAGTTCACGAAATTTATCCCCGGGCGGTGGATTGAATTTGGGGAAACCCAAAACGAGTATGTTCATCGATGAAGGTTACCCCCGGGTTGGCTGATGCTTGGTGATTGGTTTGACTTCGATCCCCGGGGAACTTGTCGACGGCCCCCTAGACCATTTTGAAGTTTGCCGGTGCTGTTTGGAAGGGACCCATCAATCCCAAACCCCCAAAAAGCGAGGCAAAAAGTGGGTTTTTTGTAAATTCCTGGGGGGACAATGAGTTTGTTTGGAAAAAAATTGGCCCCCTTCCGGGTTTGCACCATTTGCTCTGCGCGGGCCGCCCTCGGCTATAGAAGCCTATCGGAAAACTTTTGTACCCTGTCTTTGCGGCGGCATGATTCCCCAGGGGCCGGGGTGGGTGTCTTGAGGTCGTTGCGCCCTCTCTTTGGAGACGCATTTTTGTAGCACTTCCCTTTGGAGTTTTTCCTCTCAGCTTGCCGTCCCCCTAGGACATGTTGTGGCCAGGGGGTCAATCGTTTTGCTTTGTCCCGTTGATGGCACTGGGTTGTTGGAGAGGTATGGGCGAAGTCATCCCACCCTCAATGGTCGGGGTGGTGTTTGCGAGGTGAGTTCGCTGGCCTGGGGTGGGTTTGGGCTTCCTGGGTGGAGCTGCGCGCTCGTCGGCGATTTCGGTTTTATGTGGTCTTGATAAAGACTCCTCCAAAATGGGGGGTCATGCCCATCCTAATTAGACTTTTTATCTGCAGCCTAGTTTTTTGGTCTCCGGAAAAGGTGGTATTCATCCCGAAGAATTGCCTTCTAGCTTTCGAATTGCAGCGCGTTTGGGCCATTTTCCTTGGAGCATTCCAGTCTTTTTTGAGTTTATTGATTCTAGGGCTGAATTGTCGTTGACATTTATGCGCTTTTGCGAGTTGTTTGCGATTCGGCCCGTGAAAGGGCTGCTTTGATTTAGGGCGTTGTTGGGACTGGAAACATAGTCTAGGGCTATGTGGGTATCCCGGATGGGGGTATAAAAATGGCGGGCCGCCCCTGGATGGTAGTGACCGTCAAAGAATAGGGGCCAGTGTTTCCCGGGACTCAGTGCTTATAGGGACCTGTATGTCGGTCCATTTGGCGATGAAATCAGCGAGGCTTTTGTTTGATCTTATGCCCCCCCTGGGGAAGGGATGTTGAAGGTTCCCAGTTTTCCCTTGCCATTTATTTTCGCCTAGTGGCGTCCTTGTTACGCAGTTGTCGCCTAAAGGGAAAAAACGGTGATGATGTACCCTGGTTAATCGTTTAAATAATCCCGGGGCTTGTGTGCGGTTTTGAGGACTGGTTTAGTGCTTCGGACCTGGGGGGGATCTCGTTTTTGATCCTTCAGTACCTGCCCACAAAAAAAGCACGGCCGTTGGACCAGATCCTCCGCTTTCGTTTCCCCGACCACCGACGGTGTTTAGACTGATTTGTGGCGGCGATGTAAAGCAACATTGGCTGTTTTCTTTGGTGCGACTAGGGGGGGCTCAGTTAGGACCGTTAAGATTAAGGAAGCGTTGTTTGCTTGTCGTTCTTTTCTCGAAAAACCCTTTTTCCGCCCTTAACGTCCGAAGAAGGAAGGGTTTTTTTCTCCGAGCGAGAGATAAACGTTGAGGGCAGCCTGCCCTGCGAGTTTTTTGTACGTCCTTTACGTTGGATGGAGTTTCCATTTGGAGAATGCGGCGGTTTTTTTCGGGGGGGGCTCGAAAGCTGGACTGACTGCGATGTTGCCCGGGGGGTTCCCTGAGGTACCCCCCAAAAATGCACTTCTTTGGGGTTTGCTTCCATTAATGTTAGGGCCTTTAAGGTTTCCTCTTTGTCGGCGATCAACTTTCAAGGAGTGTGTTTTTACGATCACCGTTCGTAGGCCTTGACTCTTTTTGGAATGAGGCTTTAACCTCTTGTATGGACCTTTGGTCGTGGCGCCCACGTTTTTTTTGCCCGAAAAGGGCATTGTCATGTACAGTAGGCGCCCAAAAGGGTTATAAACGTGTTTTTTATTGTCTTGACCTTCAAAGGGTTTGGTGGGAAACCGGGTAACCGAGAAGGAAGGGGGTTCCATCCCATGTAGAGCAAAAACTTCATCGTTTCGCGGTGAGGAAAGGGGGCGGGGGGGCAATGCTTTCAGACTTGTATAATCAACACCATTCTCCATTTATTTTCTTTTTTTTGTACAAGGGCTGGATTGGGCCCGCCATCTGATGATTTACTTCTTAATTTAAAACACGCGGCAGGAGCCGGGTTTGTTTTCGCTTAATTTCTTCCTTGCGATCCGGTGCGAAAATTCTAAATTTTGTCGGTCGGTTGGGGTCCTTCAAACCCCTTTAAAGATTTGGCTCGACGAGGTCCCGGGGGGCATGGCATATTGGCCAGTTTTCCAGGCGGTGTTGATGTTGCGCCCCCAGGAGCTAACGAGCGCGCTTTCTTGTTGGGGGGGGGAGGCCGGCGCCGTCACAGCGGTTTCTTTGGTGTCGTCGACGGGCCACAGTCTTTGTTTTTCCCAGACTTTTTCGGGGCGTGTAGTTTGGGGGTTTTGGGGTGTCGAAATCCCCCGGTGGGGTTTTGGGCCGATCGGGTGGTTTTGATCTGGGGGCCAGAGTGTTGCTACTGGTCCGTTTTCGATCACCTTTGTTTACACCCTAGGGGAAATTTGAGGGTCGGAGCGGATGCTGATGAGCCCTTGGGGGTAGCTCTTGAGCAAAAATTTCGTATAATGTGGTTCCATGAGCTTTTGAGGTGCGGGCCGTCCGAGGAAAAGGGGTCATAGGAGTTCAATGCGGGACCACAAAGGACGGGCTCCCCGCGGGTTAGTCTGTCGGAATCAAATCCATGGGAGAGTGATTTGTCGAAAAGGTGACGACTTCTCACCCGGGTGATGCCCTGAAAAGGGGGAAAATTCACGGTCTAAAATTTTTTCACGATACTCAAAAACCCCTGGAGGGTGTTTGGAAACATACATTGACGGAGCTGCCGCCTTGAAAGTACTTTTTGAAGAACCGGTTTTAGACAGCCTGCCCACGCCAGGGGGGGGGTAGTGGGGGAGTTGACACGTTTTTCGGCATTGTAAATGAGCTAAGATTATGGGATCGGTGGGCTTTTCTATCGGTCAGGAAATCATCGTTAAAATTTACCGATGGGGGTGCCTGTAAAAGGATAAAATTTGTTGCCGATGAGGACTGGATGATTCTTGCCCATGGGGATTAATTTGGGGAAATCAAGTCACCGAACTGCAAAATTGCCGATGCCAATTGCCGTAAAAGGGTGTGGCCGACCCATTGCCGATGGGATGGGGGTGCCGATGGGCACGGGTGAGTGGCGATTACTGTCGAGAAGGTTGCGGGGGCAAAAGAAAAGGAAAAAGCAGATTGAGGAGTCTGCCGATGGAAAGTTTTCATCGAAGCAAAGACATAAGGAAAAATATGATTTTATACCAGTTTTATTAATAGTTTGAGTCCGCTCTTGCATGAGTGTTTGTTTTCCTTTAAATAGGGGTGTTTGTTTAGGAAAAAAAAATATTTTTATTTGGATCCCCTCCTGTGCGAGTCAGTTATTTTTTTTAAAAAAGGGTTTGTTTTAGGGGAAGGTACGAGCGGTCTTTGTACAACTTCCCTGCGGGGGTATAAATATGGCCCGGGTGCGTGTAAAGATATTCCCAAACAAAACAAAACAATTTTTCTCGTATTTACTTTTACTGCAAATTTTCCCCTTTTTCATTAGTCTTATTTATTTACGGTTCTTCAGCTTGACGGGGGCTCACCTTGTCTCCCTCAAACCCTTTTAAATTCCGCGTTGGGGGTTTCCTCTGACTTTGACATCCGGGTTTCATGCGTTGTTCGTTCAGCTTGCTTAGTTATCCCCAAAGTCGAGTCTTGGGATCCGGGGTATACCGTTGTCCTGTTCAGATTTGTTTTAGTTATTGTCCTTGTCGATTAAAATGGTCAAATCCATGGCACACCTTGGGTATCGAAAATTGGGTATAAGCCCGGGTGTTCGAGATCCTAACGCTTTTTGTGTCAAAAACCCCCTTTTGGGTGCCGTGGGACATTACAATTTATCAGGGGGCAAATCGACGTTAACCCGAGGAACGATGAAATCTCCGAGGCCATCTAAAGGAAAATCAGAGGCTGGCCATGGGCAGGCTATGGAGGGGTACAAGCAATTGTATCTGAAACCTTCAAAAACCCAAGAAGGGGGCGGCTAAAACAATCCAGAAGCAAGATCCACCGTTGCCACGGCAGGTCACATTGATGCCAATCCTGATAAGTTACAAGAGATGGTTAATTCTGCTTTAATCAAGCATTAATTAGCCCTCCAGCGTGCTGTCCAATATTGCTACAAAGGTCATGCAATCGTTCAAAGAAGGACATGCACCTCAATTTGTTGGTCCGCGTATCATAACTAGATCGGCATCTATAAACCCTCGGCAGCCCCAATGGCGCCTTCCCCTCTTGTGGGTCCGTTTTGCCGATGTGGTACACCCCCGAGGCCCCGTCCTGAAAGCGTCACTAAGTCAATACAGATCCAGGGCGTCGGAAAACTCAGACCTGCTATTAGAGTCACCAGACCTGCCAATTGGTGGGGTTACGGTATGCCCTTCAAAAATCTGTGGGTTTAATCGGGGAGGGAGATAACTCAGCTTGGAAAGGGGTCTGTGGGTCGGGAAATTCAATCACAGCGGTGGCCCCTTGATGCATTTCCTACGTCCCCCCTCCCAAATGATAAGTGCCATCAGAAAATTTCCAATGATTCCAAGTACCTCTATGCACCATCGGCAAACTCGTGCGATGCCCAAACAGTAAAATGGAAGTCAGCCTGGGTTTCAAATCCCAAGCTGGAGTATAGCACATCAAGGGGAAAATTTGTTGATTCTCTAAGGTGCAGGAACAGCAGGGGCCAGTCAGAGGGGCCGATGTTTATAATTGGGTGGACTAACCCGCCGCCCGTCCAACAGCCCGGCATTTAATGTTCTATGGAAGTCCGAAAAAATCGGGTGGACCCGGCAGCAACGATGAATATGATGACTCAACCTAAACCCCTAAGTGGGGCAAAATTACCCCGGCAAAACACCGAGCAAACGCCAGATGTGGTGCTCCCGCCCGTGACTCCGATTTTTTATCAAGACCTGAAGGGGCATCAGCCGACCCCCCAGTCAACAAACCCGCCAATGAGTCGGCAAGAGCAGGTGCATATGGACCGGTAAGATCGCCGAGTGATAAAAAAATTCGGCATTAAACCTAAAGTCAATACTATTTTTTATCGGGCACCCTACTCCCGGGGTATGAATTAATTCCTCTCCCAAAAACGGGGAGAAGGGGCCGGTTTTACCAAGTTCTCCCGGGCCAAGATGCCATCACGATGGGGGCACTCAACGCTTCTTATTCAGGCGGAGAAGCTGCCGAAGAGGGAAATTGAGGGGAAAATTGTTCTCTTTGTTTTAAGGGTCGGCATTTCATGGTATATATCATTGCCTCCAAAACTCTGTAATTAATGGGCCGATCTAGAGAGGCGTTTCAAATTTTCTTGCTGGCATCATGAGAAAAGTTACCGTTTGGTCAAATTGAGGCAAGCAATGACGAATCGGTGGAAAACTTTGTTTAGGGTGGGGCGTAAAGAACAAAAGCTACAGTTGGGGCTTTTATGTTTGGCAACTGGCAATTTGGGTTTCCAAGGACTACCCCGCTATCAAAGTAAATATGCGTCCAAGGTTTAAACCTAAATCCTGGTGCAAAAATTTCCCATCAAGACCCAAAGTTTTGAGCCAAAAAGATTTTGAACAAGAAGGTAACCCCTTTGTTTAGCAAAAAAAGATTCAAAGGGGGTTAGAATATGCGGCGAAGGGTGGATAAGAAATCTGTGTCTTGTCCGTTTGACCAGAAAAAATGAAAGGTTCACCTTTGACTCCCCAAGGGCCCATAGGATTTTGACTTTTTCTTCAAAAAAGGGGGGATAAATGGGGGCCTAACCCAAATAATTCCCTCGCCCGGAGTCAGAAAAGATCAGGGATGAAATGGGCCCTGCAAATTCAATGTACCAATGACTACAAAGATTCAGGGAGCATTTTTAGTTAAGATTGAATTGGACAATCAAATTTTAAAAAATTCTAAAGTCCAAAAACCCAGAAAATTGATCAGCACCCGTTTCCGAATAATATGTGGAGTAGTGGAAAAACTAAATTGCTGACATCGGAAGCTGCCAGGAAGAAAGCTCGGGAGATCCCAAACCCTCAAGTGGCTAAAAGCGACGAGAGGAGGTTTGCCCATACGAAAAAACAAGAAAGTTGCCGTTGAAGGTAGCAGTGCCAACAGGGCTCCTGGTGTTAAATCACCATAAGCAGCCAAAGGCGAGACTACGCCCAAAGCGTGAGGAGCGCTTCGGGGGAAGAAGAAGAAACCCAAAAATGGGCTTCGGCATAGGGACAGGAAGTCCCCTTCTTTGTTTACTGTTTGGGGGAAAGGGAAACAAACTACCCACTGCCGATAACTATCCTGAATGCATGGGTACTACCTGCCGATCGATCAGGGAAAAAAACCTTGTTTTTATGATCGAGCTCCCGGTTGCCCAGGCTCAGAGAGAAAAAATCGGCACAGACCCAGGGGGGGAAGCTCAGTGCGCATAGCAGGCTTTGGCAGGCGTGTTGATCAGAGGAGCTTAAGGAGGAGCCAAGCAAAAAGTCCCCGACGAAAAGTTTTTCTCCCGGATCCCCAAAAACAGGAGTGGGCCCATGAAGCAATGAAAGGAGCACCCCCCTGTTTGGAAAACCAAGCTTCCCCCAAAGGGGCCCTAAGGGTCTAACAAAGACCAGAAAGGGAATTCACGCGAACGCCAAAAAGCTTGTAGACAAAGAGGATCCTTCAAGGGAAAAGCAGTGGGGGCCCAAAACGCAAGGGAAAGGGGTCCTCGGGGAGAAATCAATATGATCGTCATTTTGCCGATGGATTCATGGCGCCGTCAGCGACGATGAAAAACACGAGATGGGGCAACTGGACTGGATCCTAGGCAGCTGCCTTTAAGAAGCCCGCCGTGATGAAAAACAGCACCGAGGGGTCTGTTTTTTAAAAGGGAAGGGAGATGGCAGCCTATAACCCGATGTGGGTAGATGGGGGCGCATCGAAAACAATTTTGCCATATGCGTGTTCAGGAAATGTATGCCCCATGGGGGCCGTATTTTGGGGGTTTTAACCCCTCGATGCAAAATTTGCCGAAACATTTTTTTTGATCAGTGGAAAGGTACCACAATTGCTCCTTGGAAGGGTTGGTCCCCCAAAATTGCTGTTTCCTTCCACCGCATAACCTTGTGTAGTGGGTGGGGGAAAAGTTAAGTCGCCCCGGGGAAACCCTCGATCGTCGCGTCAGAAGGAGACATACGGCAAAAGGTGCATATAGGGAAGCTTGGGCACGGATTTTTAAATTCCCTTTTTCCATATCACAGACCCAAAGGTCGGCCTGAAAAAGGTTTTAATGGTCGGTTCGTGATGAGGGAAAAAAATGGGCAGGGTTCACATCCACGTGATTTTCGGATAAATCGGCGATGGTATAAAATAGGCCTCTTTTATTGGCTAATTAATTCCAAATGTAAACAAAATTGACATTTTTTAAAAGGGAAATAAAAAGATTGTTTTCTTGGGTATACAAAAAGCCGGTTTTTTTGGGACCGATCGATGTCAACGGTTCCCTATCAATTGGGTTTTCCAACCCATGCAACCGCGCGCCGATGCAACCTTCCATTTTACCTGTTTTAAGGGAGATTAAAAAGTTAATCGGGAGGATTATTGGAACCCGTATGCCGAATGGTTTCTAAGTGGTTCCTGTGATAAAAAAATGGAAACTTATTTTGTTTTGATCTCAGGAACTCAACAAGGTCCCCGATGGTGGTTACCGTCCCCTTCCCATTGCTGATTGATGTGCTTTGGACATCAAATTTTTGTTCTGGGGGAAGTGGTAAAATTTGATATTAGGTGAAGGGCCCTATCCAAGTCTTTAGTTCCCATGTCGGTTTATTAATGGGTGTCTGTTTTTGGTTAAAAATGCCGGGGAAATTTAGGAGCAAGTTTATTTTTCATAAGTAATCGGCCGATGTAAAAAATTATTATGTGTGGGGGTTTAAAATTGGAGTTTCAAAAGCATCTTCGATTTGAAAAAAAAATTGGAAGCACAAGGGACATGAGTTAAAATAAATCCAACAAGTGGGTTTGGTGTAGACAGGAAATTTTTGGGGTTTTCGGTGCCAAAAAGGCTTGGTGGTAGGAAATCTATTAAGCAATTAAAAAAGGGTTGCCCCTACAAACAAACTGAGTGATCCTTGAGGGGAAATTTAAATTTTTAAGAAAAATTTAACCCAAAATTTACTGGTAAAAAAAATTTTTAGTCCATTGAAAAGTGAAACATCAAGGTTTATGGGGAAAAGGGAACAACAGTTACCCCTTTGGGGGAAATCAAGAAAAAATTTTAAAAACCCCCGTCTTTGGGCCCCCTCAACAGGGGAAACTTTTGGTTTATTTTCTGCCCTACGGTGTTTCGGTCAGCCCCTTTAAATTTAAAAATTTTAAAAGGGGAAAAAAGGTGATATATTATTGGCGAAGGTTGTGGGTGTGAGCCGGTTTCACCCTGGGTTGTGTTATGTTTATATTTCTCTTGCTCAAATTGAGGCATTTTTTTTTGGGTGAAGACTGTTATTGCAAAGATGTGTGGTCAAGTTTGCTGTCAATGCCGATATTAAGTGGTGAATCGGTAATGGTTTTGGCACTTTCAGAGTTGATCTGAAGTAGAAACGGGTAAGGCAGTTAAAGTTTATGTGATGGCCGATTTTGTTACTCAGCATTGAATGAGGTAAGCTCTGTGGAAAATTTTCCCTTGGGCTTTGTTCTTTGATGGATTCGTGCAGGACGGAGCGGGTATCGGGATTTTCTTGATTTCACCCCGGGAAAAAAGTAGGGGAATTTTGTTGCCGATTGTTGTTACTTCAACAAAAATCAGGCTGAGTAAGGCTCTCTAAAGGGGTTGGAATTACTCAGGGAGGTACGTGCCGATGTGTTTTAGATCTTCGGTGATTCTTGTTTGGGAATTAACCAATTGATTGGGACAAATTTGTGGAAGTGAAGCTTTAATTTAAACCCCTGAAAGGTGTTTGAGTTATTAAAGAAATTTAAAGAGTACCGCCTTTAGATATTCCAAGATTGCATAATGAAAGGCCCAAACGGTTAGCACAGAATGCTTCAGGATATCGCCGATTCAAGAAATCATGCATCGGTAATCGTTGCCGTGATGGAGAAGGAAATTGCCCATTACTTAAAGGGGTCCCCAAGGGTTGAAGACTCTAAGGGTTTTTAAACCTCAAGTATGTACTCCTTGACAATGAATTGTATTATTGGACGAATGGAGTTTTGCTCGATGCCCTTTGGGGAAGAGGAATCAAAAGAGTTGATGGGTGAAATCCATGAAGGGTGTGTGGGACATCAATCGGCTTAAATGAAGTGGTATCAGGCGGGGGAAAGGATATTATTGGCCCACAATTCTTTAAGATTTCTTCAATATTTTAAAGGGTGTCAAGATTTTCAGAAGTTTGGTAAAGTTCAGAGGGCACCTGCATCGGCAATGAACCCTATAATCAAGCCTTGGCCGTTCAGAGGATGGGCTATTGATCTCATCAGCCAAATTTATCCGCCGTCAAGCAAAGGGCATAGTTCATACTTGTTGCTACCGATTACTTCACAAAATGGGTTGAGGCCATTTCTTTAAAGAAGGTAACATCAGCAAACATGGTGGATTTTGTAAAAGAACATATTGTTTACCGATTTGGTATTCCTCAAACTATTACTACCGATCAAGGGACCATGTTCACATCGGGAGAGTTTGATGAATTTGCTGCTAGTATGGGGTTCAAGGTGCTGAATTCTTCTCCTTATTATGCCCAAGCTAACGGTCAGGCCGAGGCGACTAATAAAGGAGTTATCAAGCTTATCAAACGCAAGATTGAAGAGAACCCTAGAAGGTGGCATGTAGTGTAAATGAGGCCTTGTGGTCGTATCAGATGGCTTGTCATGGTGCAACCAAAGTTTCGTCGTATCAGTTAGTCTATGGACACGATGCTGTCTTGCCTTGGGAAATTAAAACTGGTTCTAGGCGATTATCTTTTCAAGATCAATTGACGACCGATGATTATGCTACTCTTATGAAAGATGAGTTGGAAGACTTAGCAAGTCATCGGTTGAGGGCTCTAATCAGCATTGAAGCAAACAAGAAAAGGGTTGCCAGATGGTATGACAAGAAAGTAAAGGTGAAGGAATTTGCCGATGGTGATCTGGTGTAGAAGCTGATTTTACCGATTGGGACTAAAAGTTCTAAGTTTGGAAAATGGTCTCCTAATTGGGTCCTTATCGGATAAAGCAATCTGCTCCTGGCAATGCTTATATTTTAGAAACTCTCGAAGGAGTTGCGTTCTCCAGAGAAGTCAACGATAAATACTTGAAGAAATATTACCCTAGTATTTGGGTAGACGCGTAGAGTGCTCGTTTGAATGCCGATGAAAGAGAAAGTTATAAAACATTGGTAAAAGTGTACTGACGTTATATTACAGAGCCAAAATCAAGTGTTACTGATTACATTTGCCGATATGATGAAATTTGACAAATTACAATAGGGATTGGATAGCTGATCTCGCACGCAGGCGAATTTGTTCTATCTCTTCCATCTCCCTAGCGTCATCATCGGCAGATTCTTCAACTGGTTTCATCTTCTTCTTTAGCAAGATAGCTTGTCGGGCGTTGCTATCCCTTTCTTGACGCAGAGCCTGGATAGTGTCAGGCAGTTGGGCTTTCTTTTGGTTGACTACATTCAAGGCTTCTTCAACTTTTCTTAGCTCGGCCTGCAGCTCTTCCTTCCTTGCCGATAATTGAATGAATTCTTGTTCAACATTAGTGTCGGAAGCTTCTGCTTGGCTGATGTCTTTATGCTTCTCATCGGCAACGTGCTTGAAATTAAGCATTTCTTCTTCGAGCTTTGATCGGCAGTCCTATCGGCTATGCGACGGGAGAGCCTCTAGTATTGGAGTTGTTTGCTTTCCAGAAACGCTACTTGGAAGATTGCTTCTTCTGTATCGGCAGATAGGTGGCCTTGAATGTCTTTGAAAGCTGTCTTTACTGTGGTAGAATCTTGAATAAGATTGGAGGTGTCTTGTTGCAGTAAAGATAGTAGTGTTTCCAGCTTGGCTTTGACTTCTGCCGATAGAGTTGGAGCAGAGCTTTCTTCGTCCTCATCTCATCGAGAAAGTTGACGACGAAGGAGAATAAGCTATCTGCTGGAGCAGAAACTTCTTGGTTTTCATCTTCGGCAGGGAGGTTGACGCCGAAAGAGAACAAGCTGTCGGGAGAATCTTGGGCCTGAAAAAGAAGAAGTTACGATGTGCCGATCATAAGGTTATACTACAAATTTTTAAGTAACCGACTTACCATCTTGAAGCGAATTTCTTGCCTAGGACTTGGCATGTCGGCTGGTACAGCCTCATCCTGGAGATCGGCAGCAGTTGCCGATGAGCGAGCTTCTGTTGGAGAAGCGGTTGATGCCATTGGTGCCGGTGGTGCTGTTGCTGGTGTTGCTTCTGCTTTGGCAGCTGGCTCCTGTGGTGATGACTCCACTCTCTCATCGGGGATTTCGGCTAGTGAAGGTGCCGATGCCGATGTTGCCTCCGTTGTTGCAGCAGGCGGGGTTATGTCCTGATCGGGGATGTCGTCTAGTGGATGATCAGGGATAGGAGCTGATGATGGCTCTGTTGTTGGTGTATCGGTGGCTGGAGTGGCTCGCCTCAGCATTTCTTCCTTGGTCCAGCAGTAGGAGAGCCAGCCCATTTTGGTGAAGCCTGGGGGCATCGGTAGCAGGAGTTGGGGATGCTTGTACGTTTGGAGCAGCTGCTGATGACCTCGCTGCCTGAAATATTTGGTACAAGTTACATGGAATAAATATTGCCGATAAGTAGCTTATGATCGGTATAAATGAAACTGAAACTTACCGCAAAGGCCCGCGCCATAATGGCAGCAGCAGACGATGGAGTGGCACTGGTCGTTGCCGGTGTTGACCTTGGCTTCAGAGTGACCTTAGGTGTCCTCTGAGGGGTGAAGGCAGCTAGTGTAGGAGCATTGTTGCCGACGACTGATATTGGGCTCATCACTCGAACACGGAAAGGCTTGCCACTCCTGCTTATCTTGGGATCGGATCGTCAGCCTATTAAACAAGAAGGTTATATGCCGATGATAGAAGTGAATAATAAGGAATGCGTTGGGATGAAAACTTATTGCATCATTGGGAATGGCGTAGTCAGCGTCAATCAAATGCCGATAATGGTGCGATGACTTGGCAAACAGTTGATGTCTCCATTCTTGCCACCAAAACTTGAATTCTTCTATGATGAAAGATGTTGGTGCCCAGGAGGATAGATCAATGTCTGACGTATCGACATCGGGAGGTAGATTGACGACCTTGTTCCAGTCCAAGGCGCTGGAGATGACTTGTCTTGGTTTTACAACCTTGGCATAGCAGAGTTTAATCGGTAGTTGGCCAAATGCCAGTTGTCTTGCCGCGACCGATGGGTAATAGAATTCAAAGGATGGAGGAGCATTCTTCCCAGTTCCGAAAATGTTAACTGGAATGGCTCGGGGAACAATGCTGGCCTTCACGATCACTTCATTCTGAGGCACGTTCCCATCGGTAAGGTTGAAAAGCAAGGGAAATCGGTTGTTTTCATCAATGTATGGCCACCAGAGCCGTTCTGAAGCAGGGATTCCGTTATAAAATTTCTGGAAGAATCTGCTGAACTGGTCTGCATCGGCATCGGTTCCTAGCAGCACTATGATGGCCTTGCCAAAGTTGAGTGGGGGACGAGTTGCCGATTCATCATCCCCATATTTGTAATCTTCTGATATGTCCCTTGGGAATTGCTGGTTGAATAGATCAAACTGAAGAACCTTGTACATGTGTGCATTCAACCACATGTTTATGAACCACCAAGGACCTCCAAGGTTGCCGATGGGCTCACCTAGCAACAGCTTCTTGGACACTTGGTGCAGGAGGCGGTATACCGATCCAAGAAGATATCAGCCGAGAGGGAGTCTTGTTCCATCGGCTAGGAGTTCTGCTACTGGGAGGTACATTGTGGTCGGTCCGACTATTTGCCACAGAAGATGAACTTCTCCAGCCACATGTTCAGAAAGATAGCATGTTCTCTTTGTCCTACCGATCCAGTTTTTTGGTACTCCTGGATGTAACCGGTCCAGCCGCCAATATTACGAGTGTTCACTTTATACTTGACCTTCCTATTAAACAGAGTGAAGGTGTCGGCGGAGGAGACATCGAGACCGGTCAGCATATGGACATCGGCAAGGGTAGGAGTGGCTGGTCCATGTCTGAATAAAAAGCCATTCATTGTGTCGGACCAGAAGTAGGAGGCCGCTATCATCATGTTCTCGTTTTTCTCCATATCGGCAATGGAAAGTCTGATACATTGGTCTAAATTGCGCCTCTCCCCAATAAACCTGCTATGTTCTGATTACCCTAAGGTACCAGTTCTTCCACCCCTTAGTTGGTTTAGGCCATGAACGAAAGGCGTCCTTCCATGACCCTAGGTTGAAGCACTCAGACTTGAAGGGGATGCGGTTGGCTTCCGCATTAATCAGATTGGTGGGATCAGGATTGCCCATTGGACTAGGCAGTTGAAACTGGATTGCTCGATTGGGATCGCTACCTTCTTGTACAGTTCCTAGGGTTTGAAAAATCAAAGGGGAAAAAGGGAATTGTAAAGTAGTACGGAAGAGGAACTTACAGAAGATGAGGAAAGGAAAGAACAGATTTACCCTAGGGATGTCGACGTGGATCACCATTGAAGATGGAGGAGTTCTTGCGAATCGTACTCGCTTGAAGAAGGTGTTGTTGCTTGAGCTCGCAGAGCAGTTCTTCAGGGTCGCCGCCGAGGTGAAGACGCCGAGGTTGAAGACGGAGGCAGGTGAAAAGTGAAAGAGGGCCCAGGGTAAAAAGTAAGTTGGATCGTGGTAACTTTTATAGACCCAGGTCAGGGGTATTTTGGAATTTCTGCTCG
>CM039133.1:45925367-45961247 GCA_022036555.1 Microstegium vimineum
AGGAGCTTAGTGGCGGCGGCTAGCGCTTGTCGAGTCGAGGGGCGGGGTCGGATGCGAGGGTGGCGGGGGTGGGTGGGTGCGAGGGGTGGGGATGGGTGACCTGAGGTGGGTGGGAACAAGGGTGGCGAGGATGGGTAATAGGCGGGGTGGGCGAGGAGGCGTGTCGAGTGCATAGTGTGATTTGGGAGTGGGTAGAGAACATAAGAAAATAATGGATCAGGGTTGGAAGTGTGTAATCGATGGCAAATTGTTGACACAAAAAGCGTCAGATCTGCGAACACCTCGGGCTTATACCCGAACTCGATATCCAAAGGTGTGCCAGTTGATTTGACCAGTTAATCAACAAGGACGATAACTAGAACAACGATGAACGAGACGACAGTGATGTGCCCGGACATCAAGGCTCAGATTGCTCAAAAAGCGGAACTCGCGAGGTAGACGGAGATCTTGTAGATGCAGCCCGTCGAGATCGTAAGAACTCGTAGATAAACTATAACTAATACGAAAAAGTAGATGCTGAAAAGTAAGACGAAAATAATAGATTTGTTTGATTGTATCGGATATATTGATTTACACCGCCCATGGGTACATATTTATACTCCAGTAAAAGGAGTTGTAAAGAGACACGACTCATACCTAAACAAAACTCCTATTTTTAAGGAAATAAACGACTTGTGCAAGAGTCGGACTCAAACTACAATAATAATGCTAGCATAAAAACCACTAGCTTCCTTATCCGTCTTCCTTATGATGAAACCTTCCATCGGCAGATCCCCTCAATCCGCATCCTTCTTTTATTGTCATCGGCAGTTTTCTACTGACGTCACCCATATCTTTCTGCATCCATCGGCAACATTTCTGATCGGCAATGTTTTTCCTGTTTCCATCGGCAAATATCCTTCTTTTCATCTTTGATGCTTCTTCAATCTTCTGCTTCTATCAGCAACCTGATAGCGGTATCATGATGCCGATAAGGAGCAGCAACCAACCTTCCACCGATCAGTGCATCAGGCTCATATTGACACGTACAAAAAAACGGTGTCAACACAAATGTGGGTAATTTCCTTATAACTCCATGTGTAGGTCCATTTTAGAGGGTTCAAGAACCCTATGGATCGGAGTTTGGGCTGCTCCAACATTTTTAGAGTTGTGGGATGTTTGGCTAGCTGGAGCTAGCTCTAGCTTGTAGTTGGGCTCTAGAGCCATGCCAAATACCCTCTTAGTTCAAGTTCCACTCCAGTCCATTCCAACACATGTGAATTGATATAAATATGACTTCATCCAAACAATGAGTTCTTTAAATGCATGTTATCTCATTTGGTTTGGCAGATCTTTCGAAAGAACTTATTATGGTGCATCATCGTTCTACTCGTTTGCACAATCGATATAATCCTTGGATTAATTCAATGATATGAAGTTGTCTATATATGATAGCTCTTTAACCGTAAATAAAATGGAGCCTTGTGAGCACCTCTGACAATATAGCTCATGGACAATTTTATTATAAAAAAATGTTGGCTTCCTGTTGGGGGATATTACCTCGGCATATCCCCAGGGACCTTATGGGCATGCCGACCAGACAACGGCCCAACCCACGAGGCCTTGCAACACGCGACCAACCCGTCGTGCTCGCCAAGGACTCCGAAGAAGCCTTGTTCGCCAAGAAGGATCCTGATAGATAGGCTCGGATCCCTTACATAAAGGGACCGATCGTAATCTGTTAGGATATGGAAACTGTAACCCTGCTCTCTGGCTATATAAGGCGAGCAGGGACCCCCTCCAAAACAATCTCTTAGATCCCCTCTACAATCCCCTAGATCGCATCTACGGGTCTTGTAACCTAATACTCATATCAATCCAGCCACCAAAACACAGGACGTATGGTATTACAGTGATTTGCCGGCCCGAACCTGTCTAAATCGTCGTGTTTACGCTCTCTGTGTTACGCTTGATCGTCGTCGCCACAGCTCCGCCTACAATCTACTACCGTGGGGTACCCCCTAGGTAGACTGCGACGCGTATTTTGTCGACAGTTGGCGCGCCAGGTAGGGAGTGTGTGCATCGACTCCATGGCTCATCAAGCGGGTACCTTTCTCGGATCAATGGTCATCCTGGCGAGCGGCGCCACCCTCCAGATCGGATCTATGGTTTGGACCATTTATGGCACCATCTCCGTCTCCGAAACCGAGGAACCCGCATGCTCCACCGCGCTGAACCCTCCCTCAACCGAAGATCTAACCACTAGAATGACTCGAAGAGCTCCAGATCACGCCGACCCCTGCGATTCGGCGAGAGTTGTCGACCAGATCGACGAAGACCTCGCTAACTGCCTCGACCTCATCGACACCGCTCGCCGCCAACTTCACTCCCGCGCACCGTTCATCCGCAAGAAGGCCGCTTCGGAATCCTCACGGCGCCCCCTGGCGTCTGACCAGGCTGCTCCCAGCCCCGGGCAGAAACACCGACGCAACAACGGCTATAAGGAAGTCATCGATGGCCCCTACCCTCTCCATGAACAAGGGAAGCACGCCATGCGGGAGTGCATCGCCCTCAAAGAGGCCATCCAAGACAAAGCAGACGCTAGGCGACCAGATAACGGAAAACCAAAGGGAGATAAGTCGGAAGCCTCAGACTCCTTTTTTACAAGGGCCACGCGCATCTTCCCTATATTCGGCGGACGCCCGAGTGGTAACGGTAAGCGCCGTTGAGCTTTTACTAACGACAACAGCGTTCATGCCTCTCCCCCAGATTGGATAAAGCGTAGGATCGAATTCTCCAGGGACAACCACAAGATATGTCACGACTACCCTGGTCGTTTCAAACGGTCTCTTCAAAAAGGTACTTATCGACGGCGGCAGTTCACTCGACATCATCTTCCCAAGTACGCTCTGACGACTCCAGTTCCATAAAAGTACCATCCACCTGGCAAATTTCTCCATTCACGGCGTGATTCCCGGCAAAAGCTCGAAGCCGTTAGGACAGATCATCCTCCCAGTATGGTTCGGATCTAATCGCTTACTACGCGAAGAACTCATCAACTTCGTGGTCGCCGATTTCGATACTCCATACGACGCCATCCTCGAACGACCCGCACTCTCGAAGCTCATGGCCGTACCGCACTACACCTACTTGGTGCTCAAGATACCGGCACCACAAGGGGTCATCCGCATCCAATCCGACCTACAGATCGCATATGAGTGCGAGCAAGAGACGATCGAGGACGCAGCCAGGTGGGGACATCAACACAGTACTCAGGTTTGCTTATCGGAGGCGGCCAAACCCCATGCGAAGGACTTCGACGTTCCAGAGCCTCCGACCACACGTGCTTCGAAGAAATCTAGAGAGACGAAGACGGTGGCCCTGGTCGACGATGACCCCGAAAAGACCGCTGTAATCGGCACCGACCTCGACCCCGAACAGGAAAACGCCCTCGTCGACTTCCTGCGATGCAACGTCAACATCTTTGCTTGGAAACCGGCAGACATGCCAGGGGTCCCTCGCGACCGCGTCGAGCACTCGCTGAACGTAGACAAGGGCGTTAAGCCAACTCGTCAGAAGCTTAGAAGGTTCACACCAAATCGCAAGGAAGCAATAAAAGCTGAGATAACCCGACTCCTAGTTGCTGGGTTCATTAAAGAAGTAAATCATCCCGAATGGCTTGCCAATCCAGTGCTTGTAATAAAAAAGAATAACGAATGGAGAATGTGTGTTGACTACACGAGTCTCAACAAACATTGCCCCCCTGATCCGTTCCCCCTCCCGTGCATCGACGAGGTGGTCGACTCCACTGCAGGATGTGAACTCCTCTCCTTCCTCGACTGCTACTCCGGCTATCACCAAATAACGCTGAAGGCGGAAGATCAAGTAAAAACGTCATTTATAACTCCTTTCGGTGCCTACTGCTACACGACGATGTGCTTCGGACTAAAGACGCCGGCGCCACCTACCAGCGTGACATACAGGAATTCTTAAAGGAACTCATCCCGGGAAAAGTCGAGGCTTACATGGATGACGTAGTGATAAAAACCCACCACAAAGAGACGTTGGTCGCCGATATAGAGGAAACCTTCAAGGCCCTCAACGAGTTCAAATGGAAGTTAAACCCAAAGAAGTGCATATTCGGAGTGCCCTCAGGAAACCTGTTGGGCAACATTGTCAGTAAAACTGACATCCGAGCTAATCCAGAAAAAACCACTGCGGTTCTCCATATGAAGCCCCCCTCTAACGTAAAAGATGTACAGAAACTCGCCGGGTGCATGGCCACCCTGAACCGTTTCATCTCCCGCCTCGGCGAAAAAGGCCTACCGTTCTTTGGACTTTTAAAGGGTGGTCAGAAGTTTACGTGGACTGATGAAGCAGATAGAGCATTCGCAGACCTAAAAAGATACCTCACCGAGCCTCCCGTCCTTGTCGCACCAAAGGAAGAAGAGTCAATGCTACTATACATCGCCGCCACCAACCGAGTAGTTAGCACCGTCATGGTAGTCGAGTGTGAAGAAAGCGGGCGTGTATACCCGGTTCAGCGACCATGCTATTTTGCAAGCGAGGTGCTCAACGAGTCAAAAACAAGATACCCCCAAGTACAAGAACTGCTATACACGGTCCTCATCACCGCACGCAAGCTCCGACACTATTTCCAACAACCGACAAAGGTAACAATCGTCACAGAATTTCCGCTGGGCGATATTTTGCGGAACAAAGATGCCACCGGGCGGATAGTCAAATGGGCGGTTGATCTCGGAACCTTCAACATCGCATTCCAAGGGCGGCATACGATCAAGTCACAAGCACTCGCTGATTTCATCGTCGAATGGACCGACATCCAGGTCACAGTAACTGCTGAAGCCCCGAAGCATTGGATCCTATTTTTCGACGGCTCCCTATCCATCCATGGAGCAGGCGCCGGTCTCCTATTCATTTCGCCCTCCGGAGATAAGATTCGCTACGTCCTGCGACTACTATTCCCGACATCTAACAACGCCGCCGAGTACGAGGCAGCACTACACGGGTTACGCATCGCCAGTGAACTGGGCATAAAACGCATCATTATCAACGACAACTCAGCCCTCGTTATCAACCAACTCAAGAAAGAGTGGAACTGCCCCAACGAAAAGATGGACACCTATTGCACCGCCATCCGAAAGTTAGAAGGAAATTTCTTCGGAATTGAATATTACCATGTCCCGCGTGAGCAAAATAAAGCAGCAGATGAAATGTCGAAGCTAGGGTCATCACGATCCCCCGTCCCTGCAGGAGTCTTCGTCCAAGATGTTCTTAAGCCATCAATCACCGACAAACAAGAAATTCCACCAAGCGAACCACCAACTCCTCAGGCTAACATAGCAGTCGCCGCGACCACCAGCCAACCAGTCGACTAGCGGGACGATTTCATCCAATACTTCTCCAACAACCTTGTCCCATCAGACGAGACGGAAGCTGAACAATTAACCCACCGAGCTCACAACTACGTCCTTGTGTATGGCACGCTGATGAGAAAGAACTCCAGATTCGAAGCACTACAGAAATGTGTCTCTAGAAAAGACGACGCCATAATTCTACATGACATCCACGTCGGCACGTGCGGGAACCACGCTGCCGCAAAGACACTGGTACGAAAAGCCTTCCGAGTAGGTTTCTACTGGCCAACAGCAGTCGCTGACGCAGAGCAAATGGTGCGCACCTGCAAAGGATGTCAATTCTTCACAAAGCAATCTCACCGCTGTTGACGGTCCTTAAGTACCAAAATCATCTATTACCTAGACAAGGAAAAAGGATCTTTATGAAACCAACCCCTAGAAATAAGGTTTACACTAACAGAATTCCACGAGTTTTGGTGAATGTCTATTTCTGCAGGGAGATATCAGGAAATATGGAGGAAAGGCCCACATGTCATGATTAGATAGAGATAAACATCATTAAAAGATCAGACACTATGCTATCCAAGAGGAATATTAAAAGATATCCGTGTCCGAATTAGTACCTCATATGTTCGAACAGACTTCATGGTGATAGAAAACCGGAGTTGATGAGAAGTCATCCATACTCCTTGGGAGGCCAATCTTGAACACCGCCGGAGCTGTCATCTATGCTAGCACCACCAAGATCAGTTTCATCATCAAAGGGAAGAAGGAGACATTTGCCTTCAAGAACAAAACCATACAAGCTCCTAAACAGCCTCAAGATGAGCCAAAGAAGAAGACCAATGGGAGGAACAAACAAAACAAGCAGAAGAAGAACAAGGAGCAAGTACGGATAGAGTCAGCAAAGATGGTCACGACACTTCACAATAATCAAGATCACCAAATCAGATGCCCTCATTTGATCAAGAAGGCGACCCGGGTGTCCCAACCATAGAATGCACAATCAACAGATGCTCATTCTAGAAAGCAATCTGTGACACCGGATCAGGCGTCAACATTATGGCCAAGTTGACCTATGAGTTCCTATACGGCACAATGCCTCTACATCCAACATACACCCAACTCCAGATGGCAGATCAGACGTGTCGCATCGTTGAAGGCATAGCAAAAGATGTCCCCATCTAGATTGATGATCACTTCATCCCTACAGACTTCCTAGTAGTTGACATGGGAGAAGATGGTTATGATCCACCTATCATCCTTGGAAGGCCATTCCTAAGCACCACCAAAGCTATCATCTATATCGGGATAGGAGAAGTGCACCTACACTTCCCCTCTGAGAAGGTACGACGTTACTTTAATGCTAACTACATTATTGAAGAAGCTAAGCAGAATAGAACGAGAAGAAGACGTCGCTGCCGCAACCAGAAGAAGCAGAACACCAAGGACGGATGGGCAGACTATAAAGGAGAAGTATCCAGATATGAAGAAAGATACCCAGAAGAAGAAGAAGGGTCAATATATGCAACTCCACTCTCGAGGCCGAACTCACCACCAACTCCAAGGTTTGGAAAGGAAAGATCATTCTACGACTACCCCAAGCACGAGAGCAAAGACTCTTGGGAAGAAGGAGAGGTGCATCCCTCCAATTGCAATGAATATCCAGAAAAGCGAACTTGTCCTAGGGAGACCACCGCACCAATACAAGTGTGGAGACAAAAAGAAATCATACCAGAAGAAGAAGCGCAACCAGAGGCACCAGCTACGCCATCCAATGAGCCCCAGGACAACTAAGGACGTGACGAGTCCTGTTCGGAGGACTTAAACCACCGAACGCCGTGCCAAGAGGTAACACTTGGTAGTTATCTTTTCCGTTAATTATTTACTTTCCCAAATTAGTTAATCATGGTTACACCATCTTTAAAAAGAAAATAAAAATGTTTAAAACTGTTAAGCCCCATGTGAATAGACTCATGGCATAAAACCCATAAGTGTACTCGATGTGGTGGCATAAAAAAACAATAAATAAATTTTTATCTTATAAAATAAAAATATAAAATATTGAGTTTATGATCCCGCTAAATAATAACATCAATTAGAGGAAATTCGACATGATCAAAGCTAGAGATTTATGACTAACACTTAATCAGCTCCAGAAGCTTCGTTGTCTATTTTTGTTTTCACAGAATTCAAGGATCAAAGAAGAACAGCAACCAGAGGATATCTTACCCATTGTCAGAATACTCTGACAAGATAAAGAACACCTCCGCCACGTATCAACTACACCAGAAGAAATTACGTCAAAATCTAGCTTGGGGGAGAGCACCCCCACACTCAGCTAAGTATTACTACCTATCAGTTTTTATATCTGTACTTTGATAAAAATAAAAAGATGCATAATCATAAAAAAACCCAATAAATAATTTTCCACTTATATATATAGTTGTATATGTGTTTTTGATTAGTTAAGAGTTTCTAATAAATAAAGATAATAAAATAAAATAGTTATGCTAAAATGAATCCTAGTAATAAACTCTTAACATGGAAATGATGAATAGTTGCTCTGTCGTAATACCTTTCAAGTACCTAGTTTTCAAATTTGCTCTCTCAAGTTTAGGCATAATTGTTATGATTCAAAATTTGCTCTGAACCTAAAACTTGTGGGAGGAAGTACCTGATCTAAAGTCTAAGTCGTTGATGGATATGATATGGAAAGGCTTGAGTTGCTATTTATCTGTTCCTAGAGATGCTAGAATTCTGGAGAATTTTATCTTTTGAAAACTTTAAAAATGCTACATGATGAGTTCCTGTATGACGAGAGTTTAAATTCCTACCACAGCCTTTATACATGCTTACTAGATTAGGAAACCACATTTTTTTACATACTGCTTATGAGCATTGAGTGTGGTCAAGCTGTGCGACCCTCAGGAACTAGTCATGCGGTTTGAATCAAGATTTATACATATCCATACATGCTGCTTCTACCTCAAAAGTACGCATCCACATATATACACCCACACACACTACTTGTATCCTTAGAAGTACGCGCCCACATATATCCACTTATTTCCATCTCCAGATCCACTCACCAAAAACATTCTACTCCTAATCCGGGAGAGAATAGAAACACATAAACTTTCTCCTATCCCTGTTTTATCCCTGTGAAATAAATGCTCCAGTCAGCATTCACTTTATAGCTCTACAAGGATGAGTGCTTTGAAAAAAAAGAGAGATACGAGGAAATAAAAAGGGCAAAAAGTCCGCCAACCTCGAAAAAAAAGTGAGACAAGAGGTAAAAATGGGCAAGTGTCGGACAGTAGAATTAGGGGTACAAGATACCCACCTGAAAAAAGTATATATATATATATATATATCTCATTCCCTTCGAAAGGTTTCAAATACAAGAAAGGTATATCCATCAAAAGGGAGCAAAAGTAGAATTAGACTTTCACCTCTGTTACCATCATCACCATCACCATTCATTCGCCACACATGCACATCTTGATTTGACTTATTGACGTGTTCCTTTGGATCCACGGTTTGACTATGCAACATATGTCTTGTAAGTATGTATACACTATCTCCCACCTATGAGCTCCAGATATTAGCCTTTTAGAAGTAGGGTGAGAGAGAGAAGGAAATACCACAATGCCTTATACCACAAATACCACATATTTGAGAGAAAGGCATACACATTAATGCCTTGGTAAGGATCTAGAAATACCACAAAGGAGCGACTGCGAGAGTCATACAAGGAATCTCTGAGTTTTATTTTGAAAATCTACAAAAACTCCGGAGCTATGGTTGATCAAAGAGCAGGTACATGGTGTTTGGCTGGACCATTCTATCTTTCAACTACCCAAGACAAAGGTAATGGTTACAAGCTCCATGGTGGAAGGTAAAATGAGTAAGTTTTTTTTATCTTAATAGTTGATCTAACCCAGAGACGAGATCTTATTTGAAAGCATGTGTACCTTTAAGGCGTGAAAGCATTGTAACAACTCCTGATCCATCATTGAGTCTATCTTTGCTCAGGGATGAGCAAAAGGTAAGCTTGGGGGAGCTTGTTGACGGTCCTTAAGTACCAAAATCAACCGTCAACTAGACAAGGAAAAGGATCTTTATGAAACCAACACCTAGAAATAAGGTTTACACTGACAGAATTCTACGAGTTTTGGTGAATGTCTATTTCTACAGGGGGATATCAGGAAATATGAAGGAAAGACCCACATGTCATGGATACATAGAGATAAACATCATTCGTACAAACAAGAATACTCTAGAAGAGTCAAGAAGGCGCGGGAAGGAACCAGAGGCCGAGCGGGCCCAGGGACAGGGTGCCCACCCTACCCCTTGGGGCGGCCGCCCTAGGTCAAGCCCCAATGGTCCCTGCCTTGTGGGACCACCTCTCCACTGCCTTTGAGATCACATCCAGGCCCTCCATCAAGGTCGGTTTGATCCGACGACCGACGTTCATTTGAGGAGCCTATAAGGAAGGCCCCCTGCCCCTGAGGAGGAGAGCCTCTCTGACCTAATTCATTATTCATCATCAATCTCATGAAGAGAAGCCCCTGATCAAGCCCTAGAGCCACCACATCAACTAGATCTCTAGTTTAGCATAGCTATATAGGATTAGAACTAGAAGGAGTCAATCTTCGGTTGGTTTCCGGATCTGTCTAGAGGATTATTGGTAATTTTCTCTCTAGTTCTTCCTTGCTATTCATTTGTTCTTCAATATTATGAACATGACTTTGTTCTACTTCATTATATTGTTTATGAATTTACTCTATTCGTTTATGTTCTTAGTTATATTGTTCTTAGTCTATTATGATTATATACTTGGTATAGTTAGATCTGAATCATATGCATGTTTAGGATCGTATAGCGTTTATCCATTAGCGATGTGGGTAAATGATAGATATTGTGTAGGCGTGGTGCCTAGACCGTATTTATCTGCGATTGTACCCTACATTCCGGATCGTGAGGTAGTTCGTGGGAGTGACAGTCCTGTTGAGTCCTTTGTAGTCCTCCTCCCATTTGTAGGGTAGGCAGAGGAGTTCTATTACGGGGAAGTGATTGCTATGTTCTTCACTTCCTTAGTGATACTCACTAGACATGAATATCTATTTTCTTGCCATGATTGCCAAGTGTAATTGCACTAATCATAATATGCTAGACTGTATAGTTAAGAATGACTTAGGAAATATATTTGTAGTTCATCCTAATTCCATGCTAATGACTTGCTAGAATATCTGTTGAGGTGCTTATCATTATCTTATGTGGCTACATATATGCTGATCAGTATTTATCTTTTGTCACTATTCATTCATTATCTATATATAGTTTATGTGCCACTTACCTTGTACTGAGTGAGATAGATGAAAACTCTCCATTACACATGCAGTGATACTGTCACACCCAAATTTCAAGGACGAAATAGGATGCATAACATTATGTGTGCCTAGGAAGCAATCCACACATAAGTCCACAAATTACATACATCACAGAGTTTAATACATAGCGTACATAGATCCATTACATAAATAAATAAAACAACGGAAGATACATCTAACTCTCATGGAACTCCATCTCACAGGGAAGGTCAACTGGTTGACCAAGCCTAGAAATCTTCAGGATAGTCCTCATAGCCTCCTGCTTCTGTTACCCATCCGGGATTTTTATCCAAAGTATTGAAAAGTAAAACAAGTGTAAGTACTCTTCGTACTTAGCAAGCTAACATGGGGTTATGAAGCTCAAAAAGGTTGACACTGGCTTACTGCGTTTAGCATTTTTAGTTTGTCAAGGTTTTATTATTAAGTAACATCAAGTTATGCTTAAGCCCCAGATGATCCCACTTATATCATTGCCAAAGTTAAGAGAAACATAAACATCATCATTTTAGTGACAATAGGAACATAAAGATTGATCAAGTTAATTATAATTAAACCGTCAGTTTTCCGGGCCGCTCGTAACCGTGAGCACGGCTGATATATCAGTTTTAACACTCTGCAGAGGTTGTGCATCTTTACCCGTGAGTCATGATGCCCCGAATGCCCGGGTTAATTACTCCCATAAACACTGCCAAGGTGAGTGGGCGGGGTTCACTATGAAACCTTTCATAGTATCTCGTCTAACAAGATTAGGGCCGCTAGGATTGGCAAGGGGCGATAGAGCCCCCTTCCGAGTAGCATAAAGACCGTAGCCTACGCTCAAACCCGGACAGAGGCCGCACTATAACCAGCTCGGCAAGAGCCTAATGCGCCCTTTCGGGTAACCGCTAACGAGCTAGAAAAGAGCCTATTACTGAGTTAAAGCTAGAGCCATGTAGCTCTCACGGTTGCACTGTCAGTCCCAGCTTTTGCCAACAGTGAGTTGTTATAAAAGGTTATGTTCCAATTGCCATAAACAGGTTCACCAATTCATTCAAAACATTATGTCTATTGGCAGGGATCATGTATCATTTCATAAAGCACTAGCCATCTACCCATATGCATAACCCATAGGAGTCAAGGTAAAGGATTTCAATTCTATGGAAATATTCTATGGGTATCAACTTAAACACATGCATATGAAATCATGATTATGGCAAATAGGATAACAAGGTAGGTCCCATGCTATACTTGCCTTGGTTAACAAACTCTTGCTGGTCAAAGCACTCCTGATCAAAGAACTCCTGGTCACCACCAAACTCCTCACCGTCTGAACTCGATCACGGCATTGCAACAACACACATTCCAATTTGCATACATACAAAGCAAACAAAACTACTATTAGAACAGTACATCAGCAACAGTAAACAGAAGTAAAAGGTTTGTAAAAAGGTACTACGCACTGCTACGAATATTTCAACGCGAATTTCACGAAATTCGGATTTAAAACGCAAAAGTTATGAATTAAACAAGTTCTTTCTATTTACTTTCATTAATTAAACTTGACCCCGAAATTTAAATGTTTCAAACAGAACTAACAGAGGGTTTAACATGTAGAGATTTTCATTATGAATCTAACGCAATTCGAATCGTTCAAATCGGAGTCAAAATGCGACTTTTATAAACAAAATAGTGCAATGACAATTCTGTAAATAACTCAAACCATTTTCGAATTAAACCGAATTTCTATTTTCTCTGAATTAGAAAAGGACGTGGACTGCGGGTTCATTTATAGAAACAGCAGGGTCTCTTTATCAAAAGATCCCGCAAAGGGGTATCTAGCGATTCTGGCCGTGGATCGCGCGATGGATGGCTGAGATTAGAAGTGGGAGGGAAAGACAGAGAGCTGGCCGGGGAAGAAGAGCCCGCGGCGGCACTGCCATTGCCGGCGTCGTGGTGGTCGCCGGAGTTCGTGGGCCCGGCGATTTCGGTCACGGGTTTGCAAACCGAGAGCATGGGGAGATAGAGGAAAGCGAGGCGAACGCGATGGCGTACTCGGACGATTGCGGGGAGGAGGGCAGAGGCGACGCGACGTCGCGCCATGGCCGACGGCGTGCTGTGCTCACGGCACGGGGTCTAGGGGCCATGATTCGCTGAGCCGAGGGCATGGGGAGGAAAAGGAGAGCGAGGTGAGTGCGGTGGTGCACTCGGTTGCGGCGATGGCTTGCCGGAGCAGGGTGGTCCACGGCGGCGCCATGGCCGGTGTGTGCAGGGTGCGCGGTCGAGACGGTATAGCGCGTTAAAGATCGAATTGAGGGCCCGGGAAGATGCGGTGTGCTCTTGCGGTGTCGGTAGGGTACTCAGACGAGGCAGTGGACAACCGGAGCGTGATGCTCATGGTGGCGCCATTGAGGCCGGCCTCGGTGTGCCTCGGAACGGCGCATTCGGTGCCTAATTGACCGAATTAAGAGGACGGGGAGAGAGAGACCGAGGAAGCGGAGCTTACCAAGGGGAAGAAGAGGGCGGCAGAGGCTCGAGAGAGACGGTCGACGTGCGGCAGCGGTCGGCGACCTTCGTGTCCGCGCCGACGGGGAGTTCAGGCTTTGAGCACCCGAAAACACGCCGTAGACGCAAAATGGGGCTTACCGATGTGGTTAGGAGACCGGAGACGGCTCACGCGGGCAGTCGACGTGGTTCGGCGGTCGGCGGCGCATCTGCGTTCGGTGGGAGCAGAGAGGAATGAAAGGGAGAGATGGGGGCTGCACCCTGCTTTAATGAACGGGAGAGAGGTGCGGGGTGCGTGGGGGTTGGTTGCGAAACCGAGGGAGAATTGTGGGGGAGTGGGGAGCGGGGCGACACGGCGGTTGCGGCTTGCGGCGTGTCCGCGCGCGTGCTCGCGCGAACAGAGCAGGGAGAGGGAGGTTGGGGATGGCGCCGACAGGTGGGACCCAGTGGCAGCGAGAGAGAGAGAGAGAGAGGAAGGGAGATGGGGAGTGGGGCTGACCAGCGGGACCGGTTGGTCAGTGGGAAGGAGGGAGGCGGTTGGGAGGCCTGCTGGGCCGGCCTGTTGGGCCGCACGGGGTGAAGAGAGGGCGAGCGGGCCAGGGAGAGAAAAGAAAGGGAGGGAGGTTCTGGACTGGGCCTTTGGGCCTGAATCACAAAGGAAGAGAGAAAGAGAGGTGAATTCTTTTTCCTTTTTCTTTTCTTTTTCAAAGTTTTCCAAAACCTTTTTATTTGAAGTTTGAATTTGTTTGAACAAATCTTTACAAACTCAGTCAACCATATAAAATATACAGCAGCATGTATGCTTCATCATGTTACTAAACTAGGATTAATTTTAATTCCATAAAAATTATTCTTCCACTAAATTCAATGCTCACATAATTCATGAATAAATCACATTCATCTATTTTTAAATGAAATCAAATTTGTGGGTGTTACAGATACTCATTAATCATCTTTATTCATTCCTCATTTATTCCCTTAGTATCCTTTCCCAATGGTAAAAATATAAATAACGATACCTGAAATACTCCTGGTTAAAATGCTACATCGGTATAATCTGTGCACTTGCAGAAATACATTTATATTTACTTAGAGCAATTGCATATGTCAATACCACATCTCTCTGGCATGCTGGGGATGACAACCTAGCTTAAGTGTCATAAGAGCTGTCAACAACCGCCCCGCACAAGAACTTCAAGTAATACCATCCTCCTGGCCCTTCGCCTGTTGGGGGCTCAATATGCTCGACCCTTTCTGACCTGCACCAGCGAACTTCAAGTGGATATACGTAGTTGTAGACAAATTCTCCAAATGGATCGAGGTCAAGCCAATTAAAAAGCATCAGCAGGTAGCTTTGTCGCCTTCATCGACGAAATCATACACCGGTTCGGCATACCAAATTCGATCATCACCGACCTGGGCTCAAATTTTACGGGGAACTTATTCTGGGACTTTTGCGAAGACAATGGAATATTAATCAAATATGTTTTCGTCGCCCATCCCAGAGAAAACGGCTAGGCCAAACGCGCTAATGGAATGATACTGGACGCACTTAAGAAGAGATTATACCAGGAGGAGGAGAAGAACCCAGGATGCTGGCTACGCGAGTTACCTGTGGCATTATGGGGACTACGTACTCAGCCCAGTTGCAACATCGGGGTCTCCCCGTATTTCATGGTCTTCGGTTCCGAAGCTATAATCCCGACTGATATCGCCTTCGGCTCCCCATGGGTAGAACACTGTGATGAAGCAACATCCGACCAAGCCCGGATCGACGACCTTGATCGCCTCGAAGAGCAGAGGCTAACCTCATGCATACGAACTACGAAGTACTTGGAGGGCGTCCGCTGATACTACAGCCGCAACATTCACTCCAGATCGTTCACCACCGGCGAACTCGTCCTGAAGAGGAATCTCAAGCCCGAAGGCATGCACAAGCTCTCATCACACTGGGAAGACCCCTACATCGTCAAGGAGGTTACCCGACCAGGGTCGTACCGCCTCGCAGATCAGACCGACATCGATGTCCCCAACTCATGGAGTATAGAACACCTGATACGCTTCTATGCACAAAAAACACTTGTACTGTGTCTCTCTCCCGTATCAATAAAAGATCGATATTCCGCCAGTATGATATATTTATCTAGGCGACCTCTACAAGACTCCCACGACGTTCGACGACCTCTCCAAACACTCCCACAGTGTTCAACAACCTCGCCAAAACACAATACGACGTTTCTCCAAACAGCCTAGCCGTAACCAGAAAGCACCCAAAGCTGGCCTACCGACTAGCCACAGCGGATAGAATTAGCTACCCTAAACGCTGCGATTACGTCGACAGACCTCCCGAGCGGTATTTCCCCAGAAGCCGGGCGATACCACTCGAGTCGGGCGCCATGAGGTTACACGCCCAAAATCTGTACACAGTCACGATACGGCCGATGACTCTACAAGCAGCATGGCTTTTCGCCCAGCGTCTGCAGGAACGGTCTACACAGGCCCTGGTCACGCCACGATCGAGCCTCTCAGAAAAGGACTCTGTCTCGGGCATCTCCCTAAGCGTGCATGAGTTGTTCGCCCTCTGCGCCGCGGGTTGTCAGCAGCTTGCCCTCTTGGGAGTCCTTATGTATCCTACGCGTGCAGTGGCGCTAGCCCTACGATATGGATCATTTGAGACCCAAGGCCGGACGATTCATCGCTATGGCTCATGACTCAGTTGGCACGAAAAGGACATACAAGTGAAATAAAAAGCTCACCGCCTCGATAAATAAAGCTTTGACACATTTCACTTGCACGTCCACGCAACACCAGTATCGTACAGAAACATTGGTTACACCATAGCAAAATACTCCATGTCAGACACAAGATCTTCAGCAGTTGTGCCAGCCTCCGCCGTCATACGTAGCATACCCACTCCGCACCCTCTTAAGATCAACATGCGGGTGATGCGAACGGAGCATGGCAAATCCGTAAGCAAGCGTCTCCCGCCCTGCCAACGATAAAAATGACCGAAAGCGGTCAACGAAACCTCACGCCTTCGACATCACACCAGCTACGGACTCCTCCGACGGGGAAACAGGAGTAAAGCCGACATCATCCACACACGCCATCACTGGTTCAACCTCCCTCACCAGGCTCCAAAAACGATCATGCCAAATGGCGCCCGTGGCCTCAAGATCTATAAGAAGCAAGACAACATCAAGAACCACAGAGACCAAGGACAACGACTTAAACGATTAGAAAAGATGCCAACACGAACCCCTTTGCATCTTCGATATCTGGTCGCGTAGCCCGGAGATATCACGGCCCTTCTCCAGAAGAGCTCCTTCCAAATCATGCATGCGAGCGCGAGCCGCCTCCAAGGAAGCCTCTAGAGACAGAACCTGACGCCTGCACTCCCGGTTCATCTTAAACAATGCATGCAAAACAACGACTTATCAAGTGGCCAGAAAAATGGCCCAACGATCGACCAACCAAAAAAAGAAAGGGGCCAGGTACCCACGTCTACACGACAGAGCACATCCTCGGCATCATCCGAATCTCCATCACCAGCACCAGTACCCCCCCCCCCAAAGGAGACAGTTCGACAAAGTCATCGCCAACAAAAGCCTTCCTCCTCCACCTCTTCCTCAAACTAGAACCAAATGACAGTGGTACATCACCATCGTTGGAATCAACCACAACAACACTAGGGTCTCTCGGCGAATTGAACTCACCATCAGCCTAACCCGCAGCCCAGGGCTCTGACCTCAATGGCCCCGGCTCAATAACAGCCAGCTTCTCTCCGACCAGATCATCATCAATGGCCCCTGGCCCAGCGTTATGCGACTACTTGGTTTCGTCAGCACGATCAGAGTTATCACCGCCCACAGCAGGCGCTGGAGGAACACAAAACTCCGGAAGCACGCTAAGTGCCGGTGATAGCGCAAAATATGTAGCGCGATCCACGCCACAAACCTACAAACACCAGCTGGGAATGAGAACAGCGAGCACCGTCAAGGCAAAAAAAACACAAGACAGAAAGAGTCAAAACCTACGGAGGAAGGCGACGAAGACAAAGGTCTTTCCTAGGGTGAGCTGGCGTTGAGCGCTTCGCAACATCGAAGATATAATGCAGTCGCTTATCAGCAACAGCCGCGCTGATACCCTCAGGCGCCTCTCAAGTACTATCACCTCCACCAGCATATTCAAATGCAGGATGTTCCCTATCCTTACAAGGCTGACAACGCCTGCCAATGAAGCTGCACGCCACCCGCACACCATCAAGAGTACAACGATCCATCAACTCCAGCAACAACTTCACCTTCCCCAAACCAGCCTGAGATGGAGGCTCCGACCACGTCGCCAACACCTCGGGCACCTTCGTAGGATCACACGGTGTGTAGGGCTTCTCCTGGTGGATATAGAACCACCTCGATTTTTGACCGGGAAACTTGGTATGCAGAGGCATTGAGATGTACTCGTTGGACATACCATCCCTGAGCTGAAGATATACAGAGCTAATAACGTTGGATGACCCAGTTCCATTTAGCTTCTGGCGAAAGAAGTACCGGAACAAGTCGAAATGAGGGTAAATCCCGATGAACGCTTCGCACATATGGATAAAGACCGCAATATGAACAATCGAGTTCGGATTCAGGTTGCAGATCGAGATATTATAATACTGTCGACAAAATATGCATTGCAGTCTACCTAGGGGGTACCCCATGGTAGTAGATTGTTAGGCGGAGGTGTGGCGACGGCGATCAAGCGTAACACAGAGAGCGTAGACACAGAGATTTAGACAGGTTCGGGCCGGCAAAACCGCCGTAATACCCTACGTCCTGTGTTTTGGTGGCTAGCTTGATCTCGTATATCAGGTTACAAGATCTGTAGATGATCTGAGAGAGGTTATCTGGGTTTTTTGAGGGGGTTCCCTGCTCGCCTTATATAGCCAGGGAACAGGGTTACAATTTCCATATCCTAACAGATTACAATCGGTTCCTTATGGCAAGGGATCCGAGTCTATCTACTAGGATCTTCCTTGGTGAGCAAGTCTTCTTAGGAGTCCTTAGCGAGCACGACGGGCTGGTCGTGTGTTGCAAGGCCTCATAGGCTGGGCTGTCTCCTGGTCGGCAGGCCCAATAAGGTCCCTGGGGATATGCCGAGGTTATATCCCCAACAAGTCCCCGAGCACGTCATATTCTTCTGGTGAGCCCGCGGCGTCATCCTGAGATGTGTCCTGCTAGTCGCTGTCATGCGGGGTGGTCGTCGTAGAACCCCGACCAGCATGGTTGACCAATGTCCTGCTCAGAGAGGTCTCCTGACCAGGTCGATCTGGTCGAGAACGCCGTAACTTGGCGTGTGAGTTGGTCGCCTTGCCGGATGCCGCGGCTGCTTGCTGGGAGAATGTGATGTGCTGAAGAAGAAAAAACTTTTGAAAGGTCTTTCCCTGGTGAAGTGTACCCACTTAGGCTCTGCAAAAACCGCACATTAAAACAACAGAGCTTTGTTTGTGAACAAGATCAGTACATTCACCGCAAGGTGAAGTGTACCCACTTAGTCCCCGAGCATGGTAGCAGGTGAAGTATGCATGTGGTGCCATGCTCTATAAAGTAGTGCATAAAGTAAATAAATAGAGATTTGAGCATAAATTTGCAAAAACGACTGCGAATACCCGTAATCCCCGAGCCTGATGGAAGGAGCTCGGAGAGATTCTTGTATCGGGGTCTTTTGGTTTTTATTCGCAGTCCCCGGGTGTTGTCCGTCTGGTGGTCGTTATCTGGCGCCCTGGTCGCAGTCCCCGAGCCTTGCTCGGCGTGGAGCTAGGCGAAGTCCCCGAGCCTGGTCAGGATTGCAACTGACGTTGGGGGTGGTAGTCAGTGTTGACGGAGTCCCCGAGCGTGTTTGTTCGTGTAGATCTGTCGACCGTGTCGGCCACGTTGCTATAGTTATATTCTTTTCCTGAAAAAATAACAAAGATGCGTGTCCAGTCCCCGGGACTGTAGCATTGGTAATATTGCGCAAAAGGATTATTAGCCGTAAATCATGTAATTGACTGTAGGCGAATGTTTATGGAAGGGGAGGTAAATGGGCCGAAACAACCGGTGAGGACAGCGGCCCAAGTCATGGCGTAGAAAGTGGGCGTGGTGGGCTCTTGTTTGGTCTGCGCGGTTTCCCAAAAACCCTGGAATGGGAAGCGTTGCGCCCCTTGGTATATAAAGGGAGGAGGGCGGCGACGGTTTTCATTAGCGTTGTGGTGAGGAATCCTTTGTATTTCGCTGCGATTATCTCATTATATCGGTCGTTGCCTTGCCGATTAACCTACCATCGTAGTCTCTGGCCGCTCTATCCGCCGGAGATGGTGCCGAAGAAGGGTGTGAATAGAAGGTCATCGTCGGTGGTCAGGGGAGCTTCTGTTCCGTTGCCCCCAAATGCTAGTTTCGAGGATTTGGAGGTGCCGCCCTGGGCGGAGTACTGGACTCGGAGTACGTTGAAAGAAGACGACATCAACGCTCTTGTTTTTGGCGGTCTTCTTCCAGATAAGGAGGTCGGCGGGTGGCGGCCAACGTTCGGTGAGTCGTATCCGACGCCAGACACTGGTGAGCTTGCGGTGTTCGAACCTTTCTTTCGCTGCGAATTCGGGATTCCGGTTCATCCTTTCCTTTGTGGCCTTTTGCGATACTATGATATTTCACTCTGTAATATGAACCCCAACTCGATCGTTCACATTGCGACGTTTATTCATATGTGTGAGGCATTTATTGGGATCTATCCCCACTTTGATTTGTTCCGATACTTCTTTTGTTTGAAGATAAATGGGAGCAAGTCGGTTGGTGTTATTAGTTCAGTTTACCTTCAACTCAGAGATGGTATGGCTAGGGAATACGTCTCGATGCCACTGCATTCCAAATTTGTTGGACACAAGTCGAGGTGGTTTTATATTCACCAGGAGGAACCCTTTGCGCCATGTGATCCTTCGCTAGTGCCAACAGTTTTGGAGACATGGTCGGACCTGCCGTCTGGGGCCAACTTGGATACTGTGAACTTACTTTTGGAGCTGCTCAACCGCCGCACTCTTGATGGGGTGGTGGTAGCTTGTAGTTTTATTGCCAGGCGATGTCAGCCCTGTAAGGACAGGGCACATCCAGCTTTTGAGTACGCTGGGATTGTTGACGGTACCCGCGAAGCGCTGGAGAATATTGAGAGCATTGTTGGTGAAAAGCGTCTAAACTACATCTTTGACATGTCGAATTATTCGCGGCCATCGCATTCGAGGGAGGCTTTTTCTCTTCGTCGTCCTCCTCCTCAGGTTTTGATCTATGTCTTGCTCTGCATTGTGTCATTGTAGCTAGTGGTGTACTTATGTGCCTCTGTTATGCAGGTTTGTGGTGAAGACCGTGCTCACTATTTTGCCATCTTGCCGACCCCTGGTCTGTTGCCAGAGTTTTGTACGCCCTTGGCGGGTTCTGGTCAGCCGGTTGGGTTTGGTTGTTGTAAGGGGATTGATGATGAGGGGCTTGTCGGCGAAGAGCTTCCCGGCATTGGGACAACTGTTGTTGATCCGGAGCCTTTGAGGTCGGAGCCCTGGGCTGCGGATCCCCCGGGGCTTGATAGTGGACTTGCTTCTTCGGGGAGTTCTGAGATACCTTCTGGTTTTGCCGCCGAAGTTGATGATGACGATGTGCCACTGGCTTTTACGCATCGTTCGAAGAGGAGGAAGCGGGCTTCTGTTATAATTGAAGATGATTTTGGGGGAGTGTCTCCCCCGCCGGAGGGTATTGTCGGTGATGAAGACTCTGATTCTGGTCGGAGCATCTTGAGTGGTGTGGAGGTGAGTCGTCAGCTTGTTTTCATCATGAACTGACCGCATGCTTATCCTTGTTTCATAGGCGTTGCTGAGAACTGGTCGGGAACGTAAGCTTCGCGTTGCGTCTTTGGAGAAATCTTTGCGGGAATCTCGTGCGCGGACGCATGAATTGGAGAGGGCTCTGCTGGAGAAGGATCGTGACATCGATCGTCTTTCACAGGCGAAGAAAGGTTGGCTCGTAGTGGTCTATGGAGTTCCTCTAGTTGTTGCTTTTGTACTTACACCTTTTGTTGTTTGTAGAACTGGCGGATCAAGTTGTTGCCTAGCACTGTCGGTTTTGGGATGTGATTGAAGAGGTAGGCCCGGTGGTGGCCTGTGTGGACGATGTTGCCTTCGCTTCCGCTCCTGCGTCGGATGATATTATTGGTGAATTTGTGGCGAAGGTGCAAGGCTTCTGTGGTCGCTTCAAGACGTTTGTGACTATGGCGGCGCAGGAGATGCTTTCCCATGGGTTATCGATGCTGCAGTCGCATTACCCGCACATCAATCTTCAAAGGTTGGAGACTGGTTATGCGGCCGGTATTTCAGACTCTGATATTAGTTGTTTGGAGGGGAAGCCGACGTGGTAGCTAAGGATTTGCTTCGCGATATGGAGCTTTTTGCTAATAGATAGCTATTGTTGTATGTGATGGGGGGTTGGTATGTCCCTTCATGCCTACTGAGTCATGAGCCGTAGCGAATCAAGCGTTCTGCCTTGGGTCTCAAATGGTCTAGGTCGTAGGGCTATCACCACTTCACACGTAGCATACATAAGGACTCCCAAGGAGGCACACTGCTGGCAATTCGCGGCGCAGAGGGCGAACAGCTCATGCACGCTTTGAATGATACCAGAGTCAGGGCCCTTTTCCGAGAGGCTCTATCGTGGCGTGACCAGGGCCTGTGGAGACCGTTCCTGCAGACGCTGGGCGCAAAGCCATGCTGCTTGTAGAGTCGTCGACCTTTCCGTGGTCGTATACAGATTCCGGGCGCATAACCTTATGGCTTCCGACCCAAATGATACCGACCAGTTTATGGGGAAATATCAGTTGGGAGTTCTCTCAGCGTGGTCATAACGAGTAGGGTAGCTACTTCTATTCTCTATGACCCGTTGGCAGACCAGCTTTGGGGGCTTTCTGGTTATGGCCAGGCTGTTTGGAGAACGCCGAGATGCGTTTGGAGAGGTCGTCGAACACAGTGGGAGTCTTTTGGGGGAGTCATCGATCACCATATGCGTTTTGTAGTGGTCGCGGGGCGCTGTGGTCGCGAAATAGATAACAAAAAGGGAGAACGTATATGGGTGGGATCGTCGAACTTTATTGATATCGATGGGAGAAATTATACAAGTATTCAAGCGTAGAAACGTCTGAGGTGTTCTATGCTCCATGAGTTAGGTACGTCAATGCCTTCCTGGTCGGCGAGTCGGTAAGACCCTGGTTAGGTTACCTCTTTGACAATGTAGGGGCCTTTCTAATGTGACGAGAGTTTGTGCATGCCTTCGGTCTTGAGTTTCCTCTTGAGTACGAGGTCTCCGATGGTGAATGATCTGTTACTGACATTGTGCTTGTAATATCGTCGAACGCCTTCTAGGTACTTGGCCGTGCGTATGCATGAAGTTAGCCTTTGTTCTTCTAGACGGTCGATGTCGTCGATGCAAGCCTGGTCGGATGTTTCTTTGTCGTAGTTTTCCACACGTGGAGAGCCAAAGGCGACCTCGGTTGGCATTACTGCTTTCGAGCCGAAAACCATGAAGTATGGGGAGACGCCGGTGTTACGACTAGGTTGCGTACGTACTCCCCAAAGCACTACGGGCAGTTCCTGTAACCAGCGACCTGCGTTCTTCTCTTCCTCCTGGTATAGCCTTTTCTTGAGTGTGTCTAGTATCATTCCGTTTGCGCGTTCGGCCTGGCCGTTTGCTCTTGGGTGGGCGACGGAGACGTACTTGACCAGTATTTTATTGTCTTCGCAGAAATCCCAGAAGAAAGTTCCAGCGAAATTTGATCCCAGGTCGGTGATGATTGAATTTGGGACACCGAATCGATGTATGATCTCATCGATGAAGGTTACCGCGGTTCCGGCTGATGCCTTGGTGATTGGTTTGACTTCGATCCACTTGGAGAACTTGTCGACGGCCACATAGATCCATTTGAAGTTTGCCGGTGCTGGTCGGAAGGGACCGATCATATCCAAACCCCAACAAGCGAAGGGCAAAGAAGCTGGTATTATTTGTAATTCCTGGGCGGGACAATGAGTTTGTTTGGCGAAGAATTGGCACCCTTCCAGGTTCGCACCATTTGCTCTGCGTCGGCGACCGCCATCGGCTAGTAGAAGCCTACTCGGAAAGCTTTTCGTACCAGTGTCTTTGCGGCGGCATGATTCCCACAGGTGCCGGTGTGGATGTCTTGCAGGATCGTTGCGCCCTCCTCTTTGGAGACGCATTTTTGTAGCACTTCCATCTTGGAGTTTTTCCTCATCAGCTTGCCGTCCACTAGGACATAGTTGTGAGCTCAGCGGGTCAATCGTTCTGCTTCTGTCTCGTCTGATGGCACTGTGTTGTTGGAGAGGTACTGGACGAAGTCATCTCACCAGTCGAATGGTCGGCTGGTGTTTGCGACGGTGAGTACGCTGGCCTGCGGTGGTGGTACTTCCTCGGGTGGAGCTGCGCGCTCGTCGGCGATTGACGGTTCATGTAGGTCTTGGATAAAGACTCCTGCCAAGATGGGGGATCATGCCGATCCTAACTTAGACATTTCATCTGCAGCCTAGTTTCGGTCTCGCGGAACATGGTGGTATTCGATCCCGAAGAACTTGCCTTCTAGCTTTCGAATTGCAGCGCAGTATGCGTCCATCTTCTCATTGGAGCACTTCCAGTCTTTATTGAGTTGATTGATTACTAGGGCTGAATTGTCGTTGACGATGATGCGCTTTATGCCGAGTTCGTTTGCGATTCTGAGCCCGTGAAGGGCTGCTTCGTATTTAGTGGCGTTGTTGGAGACTGGAAACAGTAGTCGTAGGACGTATCGTAGCGTATCGCCGGATGGTGATATGAAAAATAGGTCGGCGCCAGCCCGTGGATGGATAGTGACCCGTCAAAGAATAGGGTCCAGTGTCCAGGGACATCAGTGCTTATAGGGACCTGTATGTCGGTCCATTCGGCGATGAAATCAGCGAGTGCTTGTGATTTGATCTTATGCCTCCCCTGGAAGGCTATGTTGAAGGTTCCCAGTTCCATTGCCCATTTGATTATTCGCCTAGTGGCGTCCTTGTTACGCAGTATGTCGCCTAACGGGAACTCGGTGATGACTGTCACCATGGTTAATCGTTCGAAATAATTCCGGAGCTTGTGTGCGGTTATGAGGACTGCGTATAGTAGCTTCTGGACCTGGGGGTATCTCGTTTTTGATCCGTTCAGTACCTCGCTTACAAAATAGCACGGCCGTTGGACCAGGTATACACGTCCGCTTTCGTTGCGCTCGACCACCATGACGGTGTTGACGACTCGATTTGTGGCGGCGATGTAAAGCAACATTGGCTCGTCTTTCTTTGGTGCGACTAGGACTGGTGGCTCAGTTAGGTACCGCTTAAGATCATGGAATGCGTTGTTTGCTTCGTCGTTCTACTCGAACCTTTGTCCGCCCTTCAACAGTCCGAAGAACGGAAGTCCTTTCTCTCCCGAGCGAGAGATAAAACGATTGAGGGCAGCCATGCACCCTGCGAGTTTTTGTACGTCCTTTACGTTGGATGGAGGTTTCATTTGGAGAACTGCGGCGGTTTTTTTCGGGTTGGCTCGAATGCTGGACTGACTGACGATGTTGCCCAGGAGGTTCCCTGAAGGTACCCCGAAAATGCACTTCTTTGGGCTTAGCTTCCATCTGAACTCGTTGAGGGCCTTGAAGGTTTCCTCTATGTCGGCGATCAACGTTTCAATGGAGTGTGTTTTTACGACTACACCGTCTACGTAGGCCTTGACTCTTCCTGGAATGAGGTCTTTCAAGCACTCTTGTATGGCACCTTGGTACGTGGCGCCGACGTTTTTTAGCCCGAAGGACATTGTCATGTAACAGTAGGCGCCGAAAGGCGTTATAAACGATGTTTTTGATCTGATCTTCGACCTTCAAGGCTATTTGGTGGTAACCGGAATAACAGTCGAGGAAGGAGAGGAGTTCGCATCCCATAGTAGAGTCAACAACTTCATCGTTTCGCGGTAGAGGAAAGGGGTCGGGGGGCAATGCTTGTTCAGACTTGTATAATCAACACACATTCTCCATTCATTATTCTTTTTTTGTACAAGGACTGGATTGGCCAGCCAGTCTAGATGATTTACTTCTATAATAAATCACGCGGCTAGGAGCCGGGTTATTTCAGCTCTTATGGCTTCCTTGCGATCCGGTGCGAACCTTCTAAGCTTTTGTCGAGTCGGTTTGGCTCCTTCAACCACGTTCAACGAGTGCTCGACGAGGTCCCGGGGGACACCTGGCATATTGGCCAGTTTCCAGGCGAAGATGTTGATGTTGCGCCGCAGGAAGCTAACGAGCGCGCTTTCTTGTTCGGGGGTGAGGCCGGCGCCGATCACAGCGGTCTTCTTTGGGTCGTCGTCGACCAGGGCCACAGTCTTTGTTTCCCTAGACTTTTTCGAGGCGCGTGTAGTTGGAGGTTTTGGGATGTCGAAATCCCCTGCGTGAGGTTTGGCCGCATCGGATAGGTAGATCTGGGTGCCATGTAGATGTTCGCTACTGGTCGCGTTTTCGATCACCTCTTGTTCACACCCGTAGGAAGTTTGTAGATCGGAGCGGATGCTGATGACGCCCTATGGTGTCAGCATCTTGAGCAACAAATACGTATAATGTGGTATCTCCATGAGCTTTGAGAGTGCGGGCCGTCCGAGGATGGCGTCATATGGAGTATCAATGTCGGCGACCACAAAGTCGACGGGCTCCTCGCGGGTTAGTCTGTCGGAATCAAATCGCACTGGGAGAGTGATTTGTCCGAACGGTGACGACTTCTCACCAGGGATGATGCCGTGAAGGGAGAAGTTCACAGGTCTAAGATTGCTTTCACGATACTCAAGCCGCTGGAGGGTGTTTGGAAACATGACATTGACGGAGCTGCCGCCATTGACAAGTATCTTCTTGAAGAGACCGGTTGAGACAGCCGTGCCGACGACCAGGGGGAGGGTAGTGGTGACTGTTGACACCGTTTTTCGGCATGTGTCAAATGAGCTAAGACTTATGTGGATCGGTGGCCATTTTCTATCGGCATCAGGAAATCATCGTTAAAATTTACCGATGGGAGTGCACTGTAAGAAGGATAAGTTTGTTGCCGATGAGGACTGGATGATTCTTGCCGATGGAGATTAATTGGTGAAGTCAAGTCACCAGAACTGCAAAGTTGCCGATGCCAATTGCCGATGAAGAGATGTGGCCGATGCCGATTGCCGATGGGCATGGAGTGCCGATGGGCACAGGGTGATGTGGCGATTACTGTCAGCAGAAGGTTGCCGGTGGCAAAAGAAGGAAATCGCAGATTGAAGGAGTCTGCCGATGGAAAGTTTTCATCGAAGCAAAGACATAAGGAAACTAGTGATTTTATACCAGTATTATTATAATAGTTTGAGTCCGACTCTTGCATGAGTCGTTTGTTTTCCTTTAAAATAGGAGTGTTTGTTTAGGAAAATAAATATTGTTATTTGGATCCGACTCCTGTGCGAGTCAGTTATTTCCTTTAAAATAGGAGTTTGTTTTAGGGAAGGTACGAGTCGTGTCTTTGTACAACTCTCCATGCGGGAGTATAAATATGTGCCCAAGGGCTGCGTGTAAAGATATATCCAATCAAATCAAATCAATTTTACTCGTATTCTACTTTTACTGCAATTTACCCTTTTGCATTAGTCTTAGTTTATTTACGAGTTCTTCAAGCTTCGACGGGCTGCATCACCTTGATCTCCGTCAAACCCTTGTAAGTTCCGCGTGGGAGTACCTCTGAGCTTTGACATCCGGGTGCATCGCTGTTGTCTCGTTCAGCTCTGCTCTAGTTATCCCGATCAAGTCTGAGTCTTGGCATCCGGGCGTATCACCGTTGTCCTGTTCAGATCTTGTTCTAGTTATTGTCCTTGTCGATTAACTGGTCAAATCCACTGGCACACCTTGGATATCGAATTTCGGGTATAAGCCCGAGGTGTTCGCAGATCCTAACGCTTTTTGTGTCAACACCTCTTTTGGCATGCCCAGTGGGACCAATTACACATCTATCATGGGTGACAACTCCGACGTTAACCAGAGGAACGTCATCGAAGTCTCCGAGGCCGATCTAAAGGAAGATCAGAGGCTGGCCATGGAGCAGGCTATGGAGGAGTACAAGCAATTGTATCTGAAATCCTTCAACCTAAGCAGGAGCGGCTAAGCAATCCAGAAGCAAGATCCACCGTTGCCACGGCAGGTCACATATGATGCCAATCCTGATAAGTTACAAGAGATGGTTAATTCTGCTTTAAATCAAGCATTAATTAGCCACTCCAGCGTGCTGTCCAATATTGTCTACAATGCTGTCATGCAATCGTTCAAAGAAGGACATGCACCTCAATATGTTGGTCCAGCGTATCATCAACCTAGATCGGCATCTATAAACCCATCGGCAGCCCCAATGGCGCCTTCCACTCTTGTGGATCCGTCTGCCGATGTGGCTACACCGCCGAGGCCAAGTCCTGAAAGCGTCACTAAGCTCAATACAGATCCAGTGGCGTCGGCAATCTCAAGACCTGCTATCTAGAGTCATCCAGCACCTGCCAACTGGTGGGGTTACGGTATGCCTTCAAATCCATCTGCTGGTTCTAATCTGGTGCAGGGAGATAACTCAGCTTGGAAGGGCTCTGTGGCATCGGTAATTCAATCACAGCCGGTGGCCCCTATGATGCATTACTCTACGTCCTCTCCAACTGTATAAGTGCCATCAGAAGATTTCCAGATGATTCCTAAGATACCTCTGATGCCACCATCGGCAAGCTCTGTGCCGATGCAACACAGTATAGCAACTGGAAGTCAGCCTGTGGTTGCAAATCCTCAAGCTGGAGTACTAGCACATCAAGGTAAATAATTTGTTGATTACTCTAAGGTGCAGGAACAGCAGGGGCCAGTCAGCAGGTGCCGATGATTTATAATTCTGGATGGACTAACCAGCCGCCAGTCCAACAGCCTGGCATTCTAATGTATCAGTATGGAAGTCCAGCAAACACTCAGGGTGGACCATCGGTACAGCAACCGATGAATATGATGACTCAACCTAATCCACTAAGTGTGCAAAATTACCCATCGGCAAATCAGCCGATGCATAACGTCCAGATGACTGGTGCTACGCCCGTGACTACTCCGCATTTTCTATCAAGACCTGAAGAGGCGCATCAGCCGACTCCACCAGTCAACAACCAGCCAATGAGTCGGCAAGAGCAGGATGCATACTGGACCGGTAAGATCGCCGAAGTGATGAAAGAACAATTCGGCATTAAACCTAAAGTCAATACATATTCTTATCGGACACCGTATCCTCCGGCGTATGAATTAATTCCTCTCCCAAATCGGTAGAAGGTGCCGGATTTTACCAAGTTCTCCGGCCAAGATGACACATCAACGATGGAGCACATCAACCGCTTCATTATTCAGTGCGGAGAAGCTGCCAGCAGAGAGGAATTGAGGGTAATATTGTTCTCTTCATCGTTGTATGGATCGGCATTCACATGGTATATATCATTGCCTCCAAACTCTGTAATTACATGGGCCGATCTAGAGAGGCAGTTTCACAAGTATTTCTTCGCTGGCATACATGAGAAGAAGCTTACCGATTTGGTCAAATTGAGGCAACGCAATGACGAATCGGTGGAAAACTTTGTTCAGAGGCTGCGTGACGTAAAGAACAAATGCTACAGTCTGGTGCTTGATGATCGGCAACTGGCAGATTTGGCTTTCCAAGGACTACTACCGCATATCAAAGATAAATATGCGTCTCAAGAGTTTGAAAGCCTAAGTCATCTGGTGCAAAGAATTGCCGATCAAGACCTCAAAGCTTTTGAGCCAAGAAAGACTTAGAACAAGAAGGTAACCTTCGTTGAGCAAGAAGAAGATTCCAATGAGGGGTTAGACATCAGTGCGGCCGAATGGGTGAAGGATAAGAAATCTGTGTCTTGTCCGTTCGACCAGAAAGAAGCTGAAAGGTTCACCTTTGACATCACCAAGGCCGATAGGATGTTTGACTTATTACTTCAAGAAGGGCGGATCAAATGGGCGCCTAACCAAGTAATTCCATCGGCCAAGGAGCTCAGAAAGATCAGGTACTGCAAATGGCACAATGCAACTTCACATAGTACCAATGACTACAAAGTATTCAGGCAGCAGTTGCAGTTAGAGATTGAATCTGGACGAATCAAATTTGAAAATTCTAAAGTCCAAAAACCGATGAAAATTGATCAGCACCCGTTTCCGAATAATATGGTGGAAGCTAGTGGAAAAACTAAATTGCTGACATCGGAAGCTGCCAGGAAGAATGCATCGGTAGATCCCAACCATCAAGTGGCTAAACGCGACGAGAGGAGGTTTGCCGATGACAGAAAAGGCAAGAAAGTTGCCGTTGAAGGTAGCAGTGCCAACAGGGCTCCTGGTGTTATAATCACGCATAAGCAGCCAAGGCGAGACTATCGCCAATCGCGTGAGGAGCGCTATCGGCAGGAAGAAGAAGAACACCAAGAATGACTTCGGCATAGGGACCACTGGAAGTGCCCCTTCTTCGTTCACTGTTGGGAAGAAGGCATCAAACTACCTACTGCCGATAACTATCCTGAATGCAATGGGTACTACACTGCCGATCGATCAGGTAAGAAACCTTGTTTTGATGATCGAGCATCCAGGTATGCCTAGCCGCTCAGAGAGAAGAAATCGGCACATGACCGACTGGGGGGGAAGCTCAGTGCGCATAGCAGGCTTGGCAGGCGTGTTGATCAAGAGGAGCTTAAGGAGAGAGCCAATGCAAGAGTGCCTGACGAAGAGATATTCTCCAGAGATCCAAACATCAGGAGTGGTGCCGATGGAAGCAATGAAAGGCAGCACCAGCCTGTTTGGAAAACCAAGCTTCCTCAATGGTGCCCTAAGGGTCTAACAAAGACCCAGAAGAGGAGAATTCAGCGCGAACGCCAAAATGACTTGTATGACAATGAGGATCCTTCAAGGGAAAAGCAGTGAGGCCAAAACGCAAGGACAGGGATCCATCGGCAGAAATCAATATGATCGTCATTTTGCCGATGGAGTTCATGGCGCCTGTCAGCGACGATGAAGAAACTACAGAGATGGCGCAACTGGTACTGGATCCTATGGCAGCTGCCTTCAAGAAGCCTGCCGATGATGAAAGGCAGCACCTGAGGGCTCTGTTTGTTAAAGGCAAGGTAGATGGGCAGCCTATAACCAAGATGATGGTAGATGGTGGCGCATCGATAAACATAATGCCATATGTCGTGTTCAGGAAGCTTGGAAAAGGTGACCAAGACTTAGTCAAGACGGACATGAAGCTCAAGGACTTTGAAGGTAATGTATCGACAGCCATGGGGGCCGTATGTGTTGAGTTAACCATCGATAGCAAAACTTTGCCGACAACATTTTTTGTGATCAGTGGCAAAGGTACCTACAACTTGCTCCTTGGAAGGGATTGGATCCATGCCAATTGCTGTATTCCTTCCACCATGCATCAGAGCCTTGTGTAGTGGGTCGGAGACAAGATTGAAGTCGTCCGGAGTGAAACTCCATCGATCGTCGCGTCAGCAGAATCGGAGACATACGAGCAAACCAGGTGCATATCAGGTGAAGCTTGGGACACGGAGTTCCTCAAAGTTGCCGATTACCATATCACACTGATCCAAGCAGTCGGTCCTGAAGAAGAGTTTTAATGGATCGGTTCGCTGATGATGGAAAACTGGGACAGGGCTTCACATCCACCGATGATTTACTCGAGATAGACATCGGCGATGGTAGTAAACATAGGCCTACTTTTATTAGTGCTAAGTTAGATTCCTAATGTAAACAACAATTGACCGATTTATTAAAGGAATACAAAGATTGTTTTGCTTGGGACTATACAAAAATGCCTGGTTTAGACCGATCGATAGTCGAACATCGGTTACCTATCAAGTCTGGTTTCCAACCACATCGACAACCTGCGCGCCGATGCAATCCTACCATTGTACCTGACATTAAGGCTGAGATTACAAAGTTAATCGAGGATGGATTTATTCGGCAATGCCGATATGCCGAATGGATTTCTAATGTGGTTCCTGTGTATAAAAAGAATGGAAAACTTCATGTTTGTATTGATCTCAGGAATCTCAACAAGGCTACGCCGATGGATGGTTACCCGATGCCCGTTGCCAATCTGCTGATTGATGCTGCTGTTGGACATCAAATCATTAGCTTCATGGATGGCAATGCTGGATATAATCAGATATTCATGGCTGAAGGAGACATATCCAAGACTGCTTTCAGATGTCCAGGTCATGTCGGTTTATTTGAATGGGTTGTCATGACTTTTGGCTTGAAGAATGCCGGTGCTACTTATCAGAGAGCAATGAATTTCATCTTTCATAAGTATATCGGCACGATAGTCAAAATCTATATTGATGATGTGGTGGTTAAGTCTGGAGATTTCAAGAAGCATCTTGCCGATTTGCAAAAAATATTGGAATGCACAAGGGAGCATGAGTTGAAAATGAATCCTAACAAGTGTGCGTTTGGTGTATCGACAGGTCAATTTCTGGGTTTCATGGTGCATCAAAGAGGCATTGAGATCGGTAGGAAATCTATTAATGCAATTAACAAAGTGGTTGCTCCTACAAACAAGACTGAGCTGCAATCCTTGATCGGCAAGATTAACTTCATCAGAAGATTTATATCCAACTTATCTGGTAAGATTAAATCTTTTAGTCCATTGTTAAAGCTGAAAGCCGATCAAGAGTTTATGTGGAAAGAGGAACAACAGTTAGCCTTGGAGGAAATCAAGAAATATTTGGTAAACCCTCCAGTCTTGGTTCCACCTCAACACGGGAAGCCTTTCAGGTTGTATTTGTCTGCCGATGACGGTGTTATCGGATCAGCCTTAATTCAAGAATTTGAAGGGAAAGAACGTGTGATATATTATTTGAGCAGAAGGTTAGTGGATGCTGAGACCAGGTATTCAGCCATAGAGAGATTGTGCTTATGTTTATATTTCTCTTGCATCAAATTGAGGCATTATTTATTGTCGGCTGAATGCACTGTTATCTGCAAAGATGATGTGGTCAAGTATATGCTGTCAATGCCGATATTAAGTGGTAGAATCGGTAAATGGATTTTGGCACTTTCAGAGTTTGATCTGAAGTATGAATCGGCTAAGGCAGTTAAAGTTTATGTGATGGCCGATTTTGTTACTCAGCATTGCAATGAGGTAAGCTCTGTGGAAATTGCTCCTTGGACTTTGTTCTTTGATGGATCTACGTGCAGGACGGAGCAGGTATCGGTATTCTCTTGATTTCACCCCGAGGAAAGAAGTATGAGATTTCGTTGCCGATTGTTGTTACTTCAACAAAAAATCAGGCTGAGTACCAGGCTCTACTAAAGGGGTTGGAATTACTCAGGGAGGTACGTGCCGATGCTGTTGAGATCTTCGGTGATTCTATGTTGGTAATTAACCAATTGATTGGGACATATTAGTGCCGAAGTGAAGCTTTAATTGAAACCCATGAAAGGTGTTTGCAGTTATTAAAAGAATTCAAAGAGTACCGCCTTGAGCATATTCCAAGATTGCATAATGAAGAGGCCAATCGGTTAGCACAGAATGCTTCAGGATATCAGCCGATTCAAGAAGTCATGACATCGGTAATCGTTGCCGATGACTGGAGAAAGGAAATTGCCGATTACTTAAGGGATCCGTCTAAGAAGGTTGAAAGACATCTAAGGTTTCAAGCCATCAAGTATGTACTCCTTGACAATGAATTGTATTATTGGACGATTGATGGAGTTTTGCTCAGATGCCTTGGTGAAGAGGAATCAAAAGAGTTGATGGGTGAAATCCATGAAGGTGTGTGTGGAGCACATCAATCGGCATTCAAGATGAAGTGGATGATCAGGCGGAATGGATATTATTGGCCGACAATTCTTGAAGATTGCTTCAACTATTTTAAAGGGTGTCAAGATTGTCAGAAGTTTGGTAATGTTCAGAGGGCACCTGCATCGGCAATGAACCCTATAATCAAGCCTTGGCCGTTCAGAGGATGGGCTATTGATCTCATCAGCCAAATTTATCCGCCGTCAAGCAAAGGGCATAAGTTCATACTTGTTGCTACCGATTACTTCACAAAATGGGTTGAGGCCATTTCTTTAAAGAAGGTAACATCAGCAAACATGGTGGATTTTGTAAAAGAACATATTGTTTACCGATTTGGTATTCCTCAAACTATTACTACCGATCAAGGGACCATGTTCACATCGGGAGAGTTTGATGAATTTGCTGCTAGTATGGGGTTCAAGGTGCTGAATTCTTCTCCTTATTATGCCCAAGCTAACGGTCAGGCCGAGGCGACTAATAAAGGAGTTATCAAGCTTATCAAACGCAAGATTGAAGAGAACCCTAGAAGGTGGCATGTAGTGTTAAATGAGGCCTTGTGGTCGTATCAGATGGCTTGTCATGGTGCAACCAAAGTTTCGTCGTATCAGTTAGTCTATGGACACGATGCTGTCTTGCCTTGGGAAATTAAAACTGGTTCTAGGCGATTATCTTTTCAAGATCAATTGACGACCGATGATTATGCTACTCTTATGAAAGATGAGTTGGAAGACTTAGCAAGTCATCGGTTGAGGGCTCTAATCAGCATTGAAGCAAACAAGAAAAGGGTTGCCAGATGGTATGACAAGAAAGTAAAGGTGAAGGAATTTGCCGATGGTGATCTGGTGTAGAAGCTGATTTTACCGATTGGGACTAAAAGTTCTAAGTTTGGAAAATGGTCTCCTAATTGGGTCCTTATCGGATAAAGCAATCTGCTCCTGGCAATGCTTATATTTTAGAAACTCTCGAAGGAGTTGCGTTCTCCAGAGAAGTCAACGATAAATACTTGAAGAAATATTACCCTAGTATTTGGGTAGACGCGTAGAGTGCTCGTTTGAATGCCGATGAAAGAGAAAGTTATAAAACATTGGTAAAAGTGTACTGACGTTATATTACAGAGCCAAAATCAAGTGTTACTGATTACATTTGCCGATATGATGAAATTTGACAAATTACAATAGGGATTGGATAGCTGATCTCGCACGCAGGCGAATTTGTTCTATCTCTTCCATCTCCCTAGCGTCATCATCGGCAGATTCTTCAACTGGTTTCATCTTCTTCTTTAGCAAGATAGCTTGTCGGGCGTTGCTATCCCTTTCTTGACGCAGAGCCTGGATAGTGTCAGGCAGTTGGGCTTTCTTTTGGTTGACTACATTCAAGGCTTCTTCAACTTTTCTTAGCTCGGCCTGCAGCTCTTCCTTCCTTGCCGATAATTGAATGAATTCTTGTTCAACATTAGTGTCGGAAGCTTCTGCTTGGCTGATGTCTTTATGCTTCTCATCGGCAACGTGCTTGAAATTAAGCATTTCTTCTTCGAGCTTTGATCGGGCAGTCCTATCGGCTATGCGACGGGAGAGCCTCTAGTATTGGAGTTGTTTGCTTTCCAGAAACGCTACTTGGAAGATTGCTTCTTCTGTATCGGCAGATAGGTGGCCTTGAATGTCTTTGAAAGCTGTCTTTACTGTGGTAGAATCTTGAATAAGATTGGAGGTGTCTTGTTGCAGTAAAGATAGTAGTGTTTCCAGCTTGGCTTTGACTTCTGCCGATAGAGTTGGAGCAGAGCTTTCTTCGTCCTCATCCTCATCGAGAAAGTTGACGACGAAGGAGAATAAGCTATCTGCTGGAGCAGAAACTTCTTGGTTTTCATCTTCGGCAGGCAGGTTGACGCCGAAAGAGAACAAGCTGTCGGGAGAATCTTGGGCCTGAAAAAGAAGAAGTTACGATGTGCCGATCATAAGGTTATACTACAAATTTTTAAGTAACCGACTTACCATCTTGAAGCGAATTTCTTGCCTAGGACTTGGCATGTCGGCTGGTACAGCCTCATCCTGGAGATCGGCAGCAGTTGCCGATGAGCGAGCTTCTGTTGGAGAAGCGGTTGATGCCATTGGTGCCGGTGGTGCTGTTGCTGGTGTTGCTTCTGCTTTGGCAGCTGGCTCCTGTGGTGATGACTCCACTCTCTCATCGGGGATTTCGGCTAGTGAAGGTGCCGATGCCGATGTTGCCTCCGTTGTTGCAGCAGGCGGTGTTATGTCCTGATCGGGGATGTCGTCTAGTGGATGATCAGGGATAGGAGCTGATGATGGCTCTGTTGTTGGTGTATCGGTGGCTGGAGTGGCTCGCCTCAGGCATTTCTTCCTTGGTCCAGCAGTAGGAGAGCCAGCCCATTTTGGTGAAGCCTGGGGGGCATCGGTAGCAGGAGTTGGGGATGCTTGTACGTTTGGAGCAGCTGCTGATGACCTCGCTGCCTGAAATATTTGGTACAAGTTACATGGAATAAATATTGCCGATAAGTAGCTTATGATCGGTATAAATGAAACTGAAACTTACCGCAAAGGCCCGCGCCATAATGGCAGCAGCAGACGATGGAGTGGCACTGGTCGTTGCCGGTGTTGACCTTGGCTTCAGAGTGACCTTAGGTGTCCTCTGAGGGGTGAAGGCAGCTAGTGTAGGAGCATTGTTGCCGACGACTGATATTGGGCTCATCACTCGAACA
>CM039133.1:45961347-46052231 GCA_022036555.1 Microstegium vimineum
TGCCGACGGCAATGGCGGCACCCCGCGTGCGGTCGCACATGCGCCGGCGAACACGAGCCCAAATTGGCTCTACCAACCAGCCCAGCAGACTCAGCGGCCCCCAAACAACGCGAAGCACACGCAAAACGATCCAAGAGCTAAGCGCAACTCCCTCGTCGACGGCCATGGCGGATGGCGAAGGTCTGCGTGACGTGTGCCGGCGAAACTACGCTCGCGCTCGAACAACCAACACTTCGACTCGACTCAGGAATACTAGACGAAGCTAGCGCAAGACCCAGACTCGGAAAAGACCAACAAACGAGCTCTCACAGCGGTGAGCACCGACGCGGCGGCGCTGACATGCCGGAGCAAACGCGAACCACGGCTATGGTTCGGAATCAGCTACAGCCAGCTACTCTACGAGTACCAGGAGCTTACCCCGAACACGAAACGCCTGCTAGTTCGGCCGGAGCTGGAGTGGGATGTGCTGGCGACGAAGACCGTGCCAGTGGAGAAGATGAACCGTGCGGCAACGACGATGTTCCCGAGGCTGCGGTCCACCATTTGCAAAATGGAGAAGAGCGGCGGAGTCAGCAAGGAATAAGGAATAAAGAACACGCGAAGAAAGAACAAACGGCTCCTGCGTAGCTCGGCCGATAGATGACCAGAACGGCGGCATTCTCGCCGGAGCCGAGGAAGAAGATGATGCGCTGGCGATTTACGCGTCCTCTGCTCCAACCGACTGGTGCGGGAGGTGGACTAGACCAAGGCGAAAGCTATTGAGGTGGATTGGGACGTTGGCAGTGACTGGAAAAGTTGCGCGAGCTCTGCGACGCGAAGTGCACGCTCGGCGGCGGAAACAGAGCAGGGCGTGCGGCGTCGAGCGTCGAAAGAGAGAGCAGGGGAGGACGGCGTCCCGTTTTGTAGACGGCAACGGAGCACTGACGATGCCACGCACGCGATGGAACGCGCGTCGCAGAGAGGAGGTGAACAGTGGCGTTGGCAGCTGGTCAGACAGGTGTCGACACCATGGATCCGTTCGACATGCAGGTGCTTGATGAATTGACTGAACTGCCCTTGGTACTTATTTGCAATTTGCTCAAGCTTCCAAGGGTTTTCATGAAAAACTTAGAACACCAAAGTTTCTCCAAATTTCATGATCTACACTTTTGGTAATATTTACATTTTCAAATTCGGCCTAGAAATGAAAATGCATTTTTGAAATTTGAAACTCCTTTTAAAAAGGATTTACCCCCTTTTCAATTACTCTACAAACTTGAGTAACACTTGAAAAACTTAAAACACAACAAATGCAATTCAAACAGAACTCTACCATATTGCTTAAACATTCATATACAAATTCTTTATAGATTTTGAAAATCATGTTTAGGGTTTAATCCACCCCCTCTGGGAATTAGGGTTTTGATCCAAATTTAAATTTTTGAATTTGAAAAGATGACCCTGCAATCACACCATGGATCAAACATAAGCAAGTAAACTCATTTTAGTTCAATGCATATCCAGGTTTTCAAACAAATGAATGATGCTTAATGCATATGATGACATGATCAAGTTTTAATTAAGTGATTAACACTAGGGGTGTTACATTTAAGGTCTTTGGGGTCGATCCACTTGCGCTCCCGAGTTGGCCTCGGAAAAGGCTGAGATTCGATTCATTTTCGCCAATGTTGTAATGAGAGGGTGGATTATGCACGCTAGGAAGGTTGTCACCATAGTATGTTGTTGTGAATTTTGACACCTCCTCTAGAATGTATGCCTCTGCCATCGAAGCCTCAATTTTTTCTTTATTTTTACATTTTGTTCGAAGAACCTTTAGACTTCTCTCGACAAAATAACACCAACGGAACTGCACAGGCCCTCCCATTCGTGACTCAGATGGGAGGTGTAAAATCAAATGTTGCATTGGATTGAAGAAACCAGGTGGAAAGATCTTCTCTAACCTACAGAGCAACACAGGTGTCATTCTCTCCAAGTCTGCAATCACGGTCCGAGATAACTCCTTTGCACAAAGCTGGCGGAAGAAATACCTCAACTCTGCTAACACTTGCCAAACATGGTCAGGGATGTAGCCTCGAACCATTGTGGGAAGAAGCCGCTCAATCCATATGTGGTAGTCATCACTCTTCATCCCATTCACTCGCATAGTAGATAGGTTCACCCCCCCCTTCTCAGATTCGCTGCATATCCATCAGGAAACAATAACGTTTGCATACATTCTAGAACTTCTCTCCTCTGTGGCCTAGTCAAGACAAATTCAACCTTAGGCCTTCTCCATGTCTTGCCGCGACCCAGAGGCTGCATTTCTTGGTTTGGTCTATCGCATAACATTGCCAGATCCACTCTTGCCTTAACGTTGTCCTTAGTCTTATCAGGAATGTCCATAACTATTGCCCAAATTGCTTCGGCAACATTTTTCTCAGTGTCAATGACATCAATGTTATGTGGAAGAAGGTCATGGAAGTAGGGAAGCCTCTCCAAGCCCGACTTATGAGTCCACATATGTTCCACACCATATCCTAGGAAACCACCTTCTTCTTCATCGACATGGAGAGCATCTGTTTGAGCCTGAACCTCGGCACCACTCATGAGATGCGGTATAGGGTCCGTGACTTGGACACCTTTCGTGAAGTTCTTGATATCTCGTCTATATGCATGGTCAAGAGGGAGAAATTGCCGATGTTGATCGAACGAAGAATATTTTCCACCTTTCTGCAACCATATAAACTTCACAGATGTCTTACATCTTGGGAATGGAAACTTTCCATGAACACACCATGCGTAGAATATCCCATATGCAAGAAAGTCATGGAGTGAGTAATGGTACCACACATGCATTTTGAAGTTTGTCTTTGTCGCTCGATCGTATGTCAATACCCCTTCCTCCCAAGCACGGATCAAATCATCAAATATAGGTTCCATGAACACACCCATACTTCTCCCTGGGTGATCTGGAATGATCAATGACAGGAATACACTATGTCGTTGAAACAAGACGCCAGGGGGCAGATTGAGAGGTATAACGAACACAGGCCAACATGTGTACGGGGCCGCCATCATTCCATATGGATTGAACCCATTTGTTGCCAATGCAACACGTACATTTCTTGCCTCTCTGGCTTTCTCAGTGTGAATTCCATCAAAGTGGGTCCATGCCTCACCATCAGATGGATGCACCATCTTGTCAGGATTGTAACGTTTGCCGTTTTTGTGCCAAGTCATATGTTTCGCGGATTCCTCAATCATATATAGTCGTTGGAGCCTCGGTATTAAAGGAAGATACCATAGGATCTTCACGGCTATCTGAAGTTGCCTCTTCTAGCCATCCCCGGAATCTACCTCTAAGTACCTAGAGGATTCACACTTCGGACAGTACTTTGCATTCGCATGTTCTTTCCTAAAGAGGACGCACCCTTGGGGACAGGCATGTATCTGCTCATACGGCATTTTTAGTGCACGGAGAAGCTTCTGTGAATCGTATATGTTCTTTGGCAAAATGTGTTCCTCCGGAAACAAGGTGCCAATAACTGTCAACATAGCATCAAAGGCATCTCGACTACGGTTAAACTAGGACTTAAATGCCATTACGCGACCAATAGCATCGAGTTGGGAAACCTTTGCTTGTCCATGAAGGGGTTTCTGTGCTGAGTCTAACATGTCATAATACGTCTTTGCGGTTGCCTTTGGTTCCTCCTCCTCCCTACCTACCTCAGCGAAATGAGCTTCATGAAAGTCATCTAACATGTCTCCTATACCAGCATCAGCATCATAATCCTCGATGCGTGGCCTCACTACCTCCTCTCTCATATGTGCTTCTTCACCATGTAGTGTCCACCAGGTATAGTCTGGCATGAACCCATTCTTGCAAAGATGCCACCCCATTACATCCTTTTTTTTGTCGCCGTCTGTTAGCGCACTTGCTGCAGGGACACCAAGTTGAACGTGCTTCTTCTCTCGGGGGGAAGACAAGTTCCAAGAAAGCATTGGTCTTCTCAATCCATTCATCGGTGATCGCACCTTGACTTGGGTGTCCCGTGTACATCCATGCCCGGTCATCCATCCTTTAAGATATATACCAGCGAGTAATGTAACTAGAAATTGCATGTACATGGTGTTCCTACTGTCTAATAGGTGAGGATGGGTCCTAATCCCACCCGTGGTTGCGTAGAGGAGGTTAGTTTCCATGCTCTACTCCTATCCGAGATAAAATTTCGGTAGCACCTCCCCGCTGCTCTCCAGATACACGTCCTAATACAGAGAGTGTGTATCTAGAGAACAACAGGGAAGTGTCATTGAAACTCTATCTCGGATTAGAGCATACCATGGAAACTAACCTCCTCTACGCACACACGGGTTGTCCATGGAAACGTGGACAATTCGAAACGGATATGGTTATAGATATGCAAAGAATTACATATTTACAACCATATCCCTTTCGAACGGGAGACACCTAACTGGTTACATGATGCACGACCATGATAAGCAAAGAGGGGTTATACCTTCGGTGGCGGGGGAGTCAGGCTAGCGGAGCCGTGGTGAGTCGGTGCAATGGCGAGGCGACGCGGTGCAGGTAGAGATCGCCTCTGCTCCTTTCTATCCTTCCTTCTGCAAAAGAAAAAAGAATAACATAGGTCGAAATTTTGGCAGAACCTCCCCTGCACGGTGAGGTTTCCAAAACATGCAATAAAACAACGGCACGATGGCCGACAACCACGTTTATGTCAAAGGCTCGATGGCCGACAACCACACATATATCTACCACTACCACTACCACTAATACAACTACAACTACAACTACAACTAATATCTCTTCTAATTCATACCTTGGCGGTGGACAGCGGCGACGGGCGGCGTCGGTATGAGACGTGGCAATGTCGGCACGTCCGCCCCGGCCTTCTCCTCCTCGGCGTCCTAGTCTCCTTGTCGGTCTCCTTCTTCTTCCTCCTCGTCTCTTCCCCTTCTCCCTTCTTATCCTTCTTTTCTTCTTCTTCTTCTTCTTCTTCTTCTTCTTCTTCTTCCCGCCGGAGTGGGTAGGGATGGGGGCCTCGGTGGGGGTGGGTGTGGGGGGCCGCACCGGCTGGGGAGGCGGTGAATGGTGGGTCGGGGCTCGGGCCGAACTCTGGCGGACATCGGTGGGGGTGGGGGTGGGGGCCGAGGTGGCTGGGCGGGCGGCGGCGGCCGGGGCGAAGAGGGCTTGTGGCGGCGGCCCTCCTCTTCTCCTCCTCTTCTCGCGGCGGCGAGGGCCGGGCTCGGCGGGCCTACGGCGGCGGCGGCCGGGGTCGGGCGCGGGGTGGGGCGGGGAAGGGCACGAGGTGGGGCGGGGTCGGGAGGGCGGGCGGCGCGCGGGGCCGGGAGGGAGGGCGTGGTTCAGGCGGCCAGTGGCAAGCTTCTGGTGGCCGGCGGGCGAGGCTGGGAGGGAGGGTGAGGCTCGGGCGGTGGCGGGATGCTAGCTGCGGGCGTGTGTGTGCGTGTGTGCGTGTGTTTGTGTGCGTGAGTGGGCGGCCGAAAAAACGGCTAAGTCTGGCACTCGGATCCATGATTTGTCGAGTGCCCCCGATCTGGCACTCGGCAAACGCCTCCCTTTGCCGAGTATCTTAGGGTTGACACTCGGCAAATGACTCCCTTTGCCGAGTGTCTCCCCTCTAACACTCGGCAAATGTTACATAAATGTTACTAAAAATTTAAAAAATATCAAACGGTTTCAAAAAATTACCAAATCTTGACATGACACCATATATGTTTTGTATTGTCTGTACAAAAAGTTTTGAATTCAAATTTGAATTTTAGATTCGATTTCAATTCAAATCCTACTCGATTACTCTAAGTGATATGAAACATTATCGGAGATGATTGGATTTGTAAGACACGTATGTGACAACTTTTGCAAAATCCTCCCAATTTTTTATCACATGTTCTAAGTATGATATAATGGCTCCATGATAATTTTTACAATTTTTGGAGTCCATTTGATATTTATAGATTTTTTAATCACTTCTAACACACGTTTGAGATCATGTTTCCTGACCAATATGTGGAGTTCCTATTTTACTTTACCACATATGAACTCAACTTATGCATAATCATATGGATAATATTTTTCAACCAATTTTTTCATTATTTGAATCACTTGTAGTTCAAATCTCATTTGAGTCAAATAATTCACTTAATTGAAAAAACACTAACTAAATATAGCAAACATGTCGACAAAATTGTCATACTTAAACATGTAGTTCTAGGTACTATTGAAGTACAGCAGAAAAAGTTTGGAGACCAAACTAAAAAGAAAACATTTTGTTTTGCCGAGTGTTAGGTAATACACTCGGCAAAGGTATATGGTTTGCCGAGTGTATATGGAAATACACTCGGCAAAAGCTTTAGGTGGCCTAGTGTCTTGAGGCGACACTCGGCAAACCGCTGACGACGTCGGCTCCTAACGCCGTCTGTCGAGTGTCGGTGTTGCCCTGTGCCCGACACTCGGTAAACGAACGTTTTGCCGAGTGTTATAATATGCCGAGTGTCAGACACTCAGCAAACGAGGCTTCTGCCGAGTGTTCTAATATGCCGAGTGTGACACTCGGCAAATGAGTCGTTTGCCGAGTGCCCGAGGGAAAGCACTCGGCAAACGCCCCGGATTCCGGTAGTGAATTGATTGTTTAAGCCACTAAACGAATTCAAATGAAAAACTTATGAACTACAAAGTTTCATAACTTTTCGAGACCTACAGCTTTCATGTAGCAAGGTTTTTCATCCGATGTCGTTTACAAAAATTTGAATTTCAGATTTGACACATTCGAACGTATTTTTCGATAACAAGATGATTTCAAATGAAAAGGTTGTGAACTACAAAGTTTCATAACTTTTTGACATCTACAACTTTCATGTAGAAATTTTTTTCATCCGAAGTCGTTTATAAAAATAAAAAAAACAGTGAAAAAATCCGAAGTCTATTTTTAGTGGCAGTTTTCTTAAGGAACTGCCACTAAAAATCGATTTTTAGTGGCAGTTCCTTAAGAAAACCGCCACTAAAAATAGATTATTTTTACAGGCGGTTTTCCTAAGAATGCCGCCTGTAAAAATCAATTTCCAGTGATGGTCCGTAACCGTTTTTTTTTCTACTGACGGTTGATAACCCAAACCGCCTGTGCTCTTTTTGGGGGGGCGCAGCCAAAAATCGTTTTTGTACTAGTGGTGCCTCCCATGCTCCTTCCCTCCCGATGCGCAGCGGCTCCAGCGACGACGCTCCACGCCTTCATTCCTTCCCTCCCGACTGCGCGGCTCTGGCGGCAGTGGCTCCCCAACCCTTCCCTACTCTCGTGGCTTCGGCCTTCACTCCCAGTTCCCCACTCTCCTTCCCGACGGGGCTCGGCAGCAGCGGCTCCTGCGACGGCAAGACAAACAGTGGCGTGGAGCCAGGGCCGGCACGAGCACGAGCCAGGGTCGCCATGTCGTGCCTCACCGTGCTGTGCTCGATCGTGCTAGTGGCGTGCCTGTGCGGCCGGCCGTTTGGAAATCTTTATTTGGTACAACACTCTCTCTTAACTGTTCTTGAGGTTGAGCTAGTTGAGAAAGAAATGGACTACAATTTTTTATTTCCATGTAGGCCCCATCAAATCGAACTCAACACTAGAGGCATCGAACTTTCATCCACGCTAGCAAATTTGCAGGCCAAAAATCGATTGGATCGGGAACTTAAATTTACCATCCTACTATGTACCAGATGTTCTCTGGTTGGTACTGAATTTCTGCCGGTAAATGATGGTACATGTTCTCTGGTTAGTACTGAATTTCTGCCGGTAAATGATGGTATTGTTTCCAGTACCAGAAATCTTCATCGTTACTGGTGACCTGGACGACTGACAACAGCGTTTTGGTGTTGATGTTGAGCTGAACCATCCATACCTTCTCGTCGTCCCTGGTGAAGTGATAATTGGACACCAAAAAGCAGACGACGTTGGGTCTGTCCAAGCACAAGACGGGCCACTCGGGAAACGCTTGCGGGAGGCCCTCGTATCCCGGAAGCGCCCAGATCTCCTCGGCGTCGATCTCCCCGTCTTCCACCCACTCCAATGGCTCGTCCTCGTCCATGCTGAGCTTCATCTTCCAGGTCTTGATGGTGAACACGAAGTGGGGGTGCCAGCATTTCGTCCTGTCGTCGGAGTCACTGCCCCAGCCGCAGCCGCAGCAGACGGGGTCGTCATCGTCATCACGTTCAACACTGCAGCAGTGTGGGTGGATGCTGACGAACCTCACACTGTTGTCGTCGCCGGCGGCGGCGCCCATGCGTCGGACTCTCTTGGGTTCAATGTTGCCGCCGTAGCTGCAGCGCCTCACCTCCGAAGGCAGACCTACATAACGGACCTTGGGGCTCACCTCGTCGGCCATGTCGCACAGCAAGAAGCCCCTGGAGAAACAAAGCCAGCATAGGAACCGGTCACCGACGCAGATGACGTCTCGTAGTGACCTGACTCCGTTCTGAGAAACGGGCACTGGCTCCATGAGCTCCCACCGGCGTATGCCATTATTGCCGAGGCGGCGGAGCACACATAACACGGCCATTTCGCATCTCGAATCGCGATCGTACCACAGGTCGACATGGACCACGAGGAGATCATTCTCGCCTTGGCCTCGTCGCAGCAGACCTATGCCCCCAGAATCCAGCCTTGGGCGGCGGATGGTGGGAGAGTCGTCAAAGTAGGATGCAGGGACGCGCTCGGGCTTGGTCGGAAACTCTGGAACGGGGAGCAGAGATAGCGACGGCGGCCAGCGGGGCCTGTACACGAAGTGGTCCACACAACTCAATGTTCCATGGTGATGCATCTCCAAGAGGAACAACTCCCCATGGGCCGCGACGACTCTGATGCTGTCGTCGTGGTAGCCGCAGTGGTAGGAGCTCTCCGGGAAGTCGTAGTAGAGGAAGTAGCTCGACGGCGGCGCGGCGCATCTCAAGGAGACGCGCACACGGCGGCCTTTGGACGTGCGGGACTCCGCGGCGGTATTGGCGTCGGCAACGAATGACGATGAATCCTCATGGCAGTACCGGCCATAGCTGCTCAGCATTACCCAGCGCCTGTTGTCTTTGGCCGCCGCAGCAGCAGTGGCCGCCGGCGAATCCGAGAGCTGCCTCCGGCGGTGGCTGCACGGACTTGTTGGGGCAAAATGTCGAGTGATGATTGGCCGTCGTAGGGCAATCGAGGCTCGGCATCTCAAGAGGCTCAGCATGCCAAAACGATGCACAGAAATCCGGCTCAGCATTTTTCGTATGGGGTGCGGTTGCGCTGCAGGCCGCTTGCTAGGTTTTATTGTGTTGTCACAAAAATGGCGGCTGCGTGTTAGCAGCCCTACCTAGGTTAACGATGATTAGGGTGATTTATACCTACTCAGATACTAGGATCACGGGAGTACATAAATTGGGCTGCCAGCACACTGCATGGGCTTCGCGTTGCCCATATAGCTGTTAGCTTTCTCAGGATTAGTTTGCTGAGTGGTTTTTTTACACTCGGCAAAGAAGTTTTTTTGTCGAGTATTTTTTTTACACTTCGCTAAGAAGCTTCTTTGTTGAGTGTAAAAAAAACATTCGGTGAAGAAAATTTTAAAACATATTTTGAAGCAGTAATTTATTTAAAAGTTTTCAACTATAAAGTTGTATAACTCATCAAGATATATAATGCTTATATTACTCATTTTTTCTATGACAAAGTGAAATTAAATTTGTTCACAAATCTTACATATCTCTCTTGTAGTTTATGAAACAACAAGAGTGATCTATAAGATTTGTGAACAATATTAGAACAACTATATCAGATGAATAAATGACCAAACAGCCAAAATACACTTCGTTGATCTTAAAACGTTATGAAACTTTGTAGTTTGCAACTTTTTGATTTGAAATCATTTGGTCATGCAAAACTGCGTTTGAATTTTAAAATTTGAAATTTTCAAATGACCTCGGATGGAAAAACAACCAAAATAAACTTTGTAGATCTCAAAAAGTTATGAAACTTTGTAGTTCGAAACTTTTTTATTTGAAATCTCATATTGTCATGCAAAACTGTGTTTGAATTTGAAAATTTAAAAAATTGAATTTTTCAAACTACCTCGGATGACAAAATAACCAAAATAAACTTTGTAGATATCAAAAAGTTATAAAATATTGTAGTTGTCAACTTTTGATTTGAAATCATCTTGTCATGCAAAACTGTGTTTAAATTTCACAATTTTGAAATTCAAATTTTGTAAATGGCCTCAGAAGAAAAAACTTTCTAAATAGAAAGTGCAGATCTCAAAGAGTCATGAAACTTTGTAGTTATAACTTTTTTATTTGAATTTATTTAGGGCCCCAAACAAGCAATTTACAATCAGTTTAGCATAATATGGGTAACTGAAACGGAATATATACACAAGTGATAGTGTTGTAGTGGATAGAGAATGAGATGCGCGAGGGAGAGGTCATGGGATCGAATCCCACCGATCATGAAGTCAGGCTTTCATAAGCCCAAAAAATATCAAGACTTTGCAAGGTGATGGAGAGTGGAGACAGGCGGTGGAGGCCTCCCCCAATTAAAAAATTGCTATTATTTTCGTATTTTTTTGTTCAAGCTTTGCCGAGTGCCCGATCAAAGACACTCGGCAAAGACGGCTTTGCCGATAGATTCTTTGTCGAGTATTGTTTGTCAAGTGTTACACTCGGCAAAGCCTTTGTGGAGTGTATTAAGGGCTTTACCGAGTGCCCTAGGCACTCGGCAAAGAAGTGTATCCGATAGATGTCTTGCGCCTTTGTATTATCACTATTCTCTAGCTGTAAATAAATACAAATATTATTTTTATGTACTTTTGTACTCACCATCCACGCATGCCCTCAACATATATCATGCTCGTTGTCCACCCCCACATCGCCCTTTCTGTCCGCCACCATGTTCTATCCTAGTCCACCTCGAAGCACAAATTTGGGAGCCTAGGAGGGACAATGGAGGTAGATGAAGAAGAACTGGAGGGTGTGGCTGCACCCCATCACCAGATCTACATAGAGGATGGATAATAGAGAGGGTGAGGGGGTAGGATCTCATCGTCAGTCTCGCTCGCCGTCTCGTCCATGCTTGATCTACACAGTCGTTGTTGTGACTCGTGTGGACATGCGAGATTGATAGAGGTTGAGAATCAGTGAGTATATAGGAGGGAAGGAGACCTGTGCACCATGCCAAATAGACGAGACTGTCATCGAGGCCACCGTTAGACCTGTTTGCTCACCATGCCAAAGGAAATCGATGCACACACTAACGAATTGCATGCCCACCATGCTGAAGAAGTCCCGCACATAGGAGCTGTGAGCAGCGGAGGAGCAGGAGCAAGCGATAGAGATTGGGTGGGCGGAGGAGCAGGAGCGAGCGATAGAGACCTATGCTGAAGAAGTCCCGCACATAGAAGTCCCGCCATTCGGAGGAGGAGTTGGGCAGCGGAGGAGCAGGAGCGAGCCATAGAGGTTGGGCGGGCAAGGGCAGGGTCAGGCCGGCGCGGGCAGCGATAGGAGTTGTGAAGACTGGAATGAAAAGGTTAGGGTTCGCATTATTTGGGCCCAAGTTTTACCGAGAACGGGCCATTTTTCATTTTTCACCTTCCTGCTTTAGACCTTTTTTTCTTTTCATTCAGTTCCCGCGTCGGATGGGCCTCTTCTAATTTTCACCCAAGAGGCATGGTCCTATAGCGACCAATGGTTTGTCTTCTTTATTCATGTGTCACGACCGATTGTTGGACTGCACATCCAAATAACTGTACCGACCAATGGTACAATGCTAAAAATACATTTACCGACGGTTGATATGTGGGAAGGCTATACCGACCGATGGTTCAATGGTATTAGTATATTTATAACGTCAGGCATGTGATGCTATACTAGTGTTGTGGTGTAGTGACACGATTCACCAAACTAATGCGCTCAGCCTTGCCAGAGCCCAACCATGCGAGGGTAGTTGTGTTGAGATCTAGGGCGGATGCGGGTGATGACGATCGATAGAGTGGCACTGGGGAAGGGGTGACCCGTAGGTTGGATTGGTGGGTTGAGGTAGCAAGGTTGGGCTAGGGTGGTGAGCGAGGTGAGGGGGGGGAGAGATATGGGTGACACTATGGACGGTGAGGCCATGAGGGTGAGAGAGATGTGGGAATTCGGTTGAGGGAAAAGGCAGGAGGCGCAATGTGTTCTAGGCATGGGTTGGTTAGAGTTTTTTTTTATGTGCATGGGTTCTAGGCAATGTGTTCTAGGCGTGGGTTAATTTTGAAAGACGAGCTTATTTTCTAGATGTCTCCTATAAAGTCACCGGTCTCCTAAAATTATTTATTAAGATGGAAGAAGAAAAGTGCCACCTCTGAAAATAAAAATCCTCTGCTCTAGTGTAGCTAGCAGACTAGATAGAAAGATTGCATTTTAAAGTTATAGGTTTTTTCAGAACTTGGAGAAATAAATAAATAAAAATCTGCATTAGTTTTGAGAGTCCACAACTCCACATGACATTGAAGTTGCTTTACCGTAGGACATGTCATTCTTCTCATGCTACTTGCTATACGGTTTCAGAATTGTCACTCCATGTTAAATAAGGTTCCATGCTACTTGCCTTCGTTATTAGGTTTGTCTTTGAGGAGATAACTAAATTAGGCCATATTATGATGTTCTAAGCGGCTCTGGCTCCATCATATGTTTTTTTCTCGGTCTTTACTATCAAAATGATCTAGGAGTCACTATTTTTCACTTCACCGACTCCATCTCCTCCACCCTCCATCTCCACGCACTTAGCAAAGAGCCAAAACTATTTGGATCTATACCAAACAGAACCTTAAGGACCAGGGGCTAATAGAAGGCTAGGACCACAAGGGTCATGGCTCTAGGTGTGCCCCAAAACCTCTCTTCTACCTCTATTTTAGGTATACTATAAATTGATTTAATAAGCCTTTAAGGTGTGATCCAAATAGAAATCTGTCAGTCGTCACACAGGCCGAGTTATCAAGTCACACAGGTTGATCAAGTTGTTAAGGTGCAGACAAATCCAAGCAGATATGCTTGCTCATAGCTCGCTCAGGCGCATGTTGACTTGATGGCCTCATGTGCAAAAATGTGAACTCGTCTAGGGCTATTTAGTTCCAGAGGGTGATTCCCTGATAATCGAAACGTGGCCTTAGTGAATCACAACATGTGTTCCGTTCCTTATTTCACACAATCAGCCGGTCCCTATGTCCATGTCCAATCCTCAATATTTTAAAATTTTCAATTGAGTAAATTGAATTCAAAAGTTTTTTAGGTTGCAATTGGTTGACTTCTACTTGAATTACACAATGAAAAGGACTAAGATAATCTCATCCATTTTTATTCTCTGGTATGTTGTATTTTTTTCGATAAAGGATATTCAATATCCGGCCTCTACATCCGGGGATGTACACCGTCAACAAATACAAAAAGAGATAGAAAAACAAAAGAGAGAAAAGTCATAGTCTTATACATAGACCAGGACAATTACAGCAAAACGATAAATACTTCTACCCTCTATTTGATCGATGAGAGGGCGTCCTTGGCTTGCTCTTGACGCCGCAGCTGAGTCCCAAATGTCGCAGTGCCGGCATGGCTAGGAGCGGGTGTGCTTGTGTTGATGCCTTCAAGAAGGTAAATGACATCCGCAGACGTCATCATCAACGAAAGGAAGAGCGAACTTCAGCGACGCCTCCAAGGGGGAAAATAACGTTGATTGTGTCATCGCCGCCGACCCAGCACCGCCAGGCAGGATTTTCACCCGTATTCCAATATCCTGCAAGGAACATCCAAGCCGAACCTACATACGAAGATGCCGGAGATGATCGACAGGGTCTTCACCAGATACAGTGAGGCAGCAGAAAAACAGGGGGCGACAATGTCCTTTGATGTTGACGTCGGAGCCGATTTACATGTCGCCTGGGAGCGATGTGGTCTGTGGGAGGGCGGGTTAGACAGCTTGTCAAGATGGCCGGTGCCAACACTGCCATCCACATCCGGTGTCTGGGGGTCCAGATCGACCCCAACCGCCGCCAGGGGAAAGTCCCCGACCCGAGGCAAACGCCTGCCCGAGTCCACATCGTCGGGGCACCACCCGCACCGAGAAGGGGCAGCACGGGGTAGCAGCCGGCGAATCCAGGACTGAGATACCCAGATCGGCCTGCCGCCGCCAGACCACTTCACCAGTGTAGGTACGTCGGCCGTCGTCCGTCCATCCATCAATCGGTGGAGAGAATGGTGCCGTCGTCCGCGTCGCCTAGCCCACCGGGGCATGTGCTAGATCGGCCGCCACCCGAGCAGGTCGCCACCTCGTAGCACCGCGGGGCGAATCGCAAATCTGGTGGAGGAGGACCGGATCGGTTACACCTCCTCCCGGTGGCCGTCGGCCCCGCCGCTGCCCTAGACCCAGGTCCTGGCGCGGAGGGAACGGATCCAGTCGAGGAGGGGCCGGATCGGCCGCGCCTCTACCCAGGGACCACCAGTACCAGAGAAGAAGGGGGATGGAGAAGGCACGGAGGTGCACAGGAGGCCTAGGGAGGTGCGGACGGGGAACCTTCTTGGGGCCCGCCACTGGCCACCGCCGCCGCGCGCAGGGAGGCGGCGACGGCGGCCGAAGAGGGCACGCGGAGGGCGGCTCCGGGCAGGTGGCGGCGGGTGCCCCCGAGTCGCCCGTCGGGGGCGATGCGAGGGCCGGGTGTATAATATCATTTTTGCTCACTACTATATAATTTATTTTTTATATTGCATTAACTATATTGATTTTAAATGTGGTTCGAGCTTTCATGTTGTTGGTGTCTAAAATGGCGGGGTCTAAACGGCCAACGAGTAAATTTCTAAGCGTGTCGGAGTTCGGATGGTTACACTTGGAGAACACGGAGGTTTATACTGGTTCGGGCACGAACGCTCTACGTCTACTGTGTTTAGGGGTTGTATTACCGAGCGCGCAGAGCTCGTATGGGGGAGCTACAAGCTTTGGTGAGAGAGGGGAGGTTGTCCCCAGGTCTCGTGCATATGAGATTCTTGGTTCTGGTGAGTGCTCGCGTGTGTGCGAGTTTGAGTGTATGTGAATGAATGTTGGAATGTCGAGAGAGCGAGATTGGGGGTACATTCCCTCCCTTTATACGTAGGGAGAGATGGAGGAGTACAGTAGAGAGAGGGGGAGTGACGTGGGCCTGGCTTGGGCTGCTGCCGAAGGAAGCCTTTGTCTTCATCATGTCTTCCTTCCTAAGGAAGATTGCGCCAGTAGACGCATGTCCGAGTCCTGTTCGTCCTTGTCGAGTTGTAGTCATACGCCTTGTGATCGGGAAACCTGTTGTTCCCCTTTCTGGGTATGGGCGGAGGTTGGTCGCACAGGACCAAGCACCCCCGCGTCCCGTCATACAGGACTTGATGACGCCCTAATCCCTGTTAGGGTGTCCGTCGGAGACATGGAGTGGATATCACACGCGGAAGTCGTCGGTTAGGCAGCACGGGACCCTGTACCGCAGGGTGAACAGAAGTCGGCATGGTGGCTCATGCCTTGAACCCCATCCCTGAGGACGGAGCGTACTGTGGACCTTTTGACTATGTGGGCTAGGGCGCCCCAGGCTGTGTATGGCAATGAGACCTCCAAGGGCGAGGGTCATCACGGATGACGTTTGCCGGGCTCGGACGGGGCGGGAGAGCCCCTGAGGGTTGGCGACGCCGCTGGCGACGCCACCTTGGCTCGGGTGAGGCGGAAGAGCCCCCGAGGGTGGATGACGTCACGGGCGACGCCTCCTTGGCTCGGGCGAGGCGGAGGAGCCCCTTGATGGTGGTTTTTGTTTTTGTAGAGTCTAGTAATTTGGGTACCCTATCTTTGGGTATCCGACAGTAGCCCCCGAGCCTTCGATGTAGTGAGGACTACACCGGAGGCTTCCGAGAGCGTTTTATGGCGGTTTGGTTCGATTCTGCGTATTCCGGTGGGTGCGCCTGAGCGCACCCGCCGGGTGTAGCCCCCGAGTCCTTAGGAGGGAGATTTTTCCTCCTAAGGGCTTATTTGGAAGACTTCTACAGTGCTTGACCCTTCGCTTCCTCCACGAGGCGGAGGGAGAGAGAGAGAGCTGCTCCGCACGTCAGGGCTAGACCTCCGGTCGCACGCCAGGCCTGGCACGGGTGGCACTGTTGGCCTCGGGCTGACGCACCTTGAGATGATGAGTCGGCTCTGCGCCGTGCTGTCTTTCGGCCTGTACGGTCGATTGACCGGTCGAAGATTTGTTTGTCGGATTCCGAAGTCTGACTGCGCCCCTTTCCCTGTAGCCCAAAAGCGGACGTGACGTGTCTTTCCCGTTCGAGGAGTGGTGCCAGAGCACTGCTCGCTCTGCGGTCCAGACTCTGAACGGCGTGCACTGAGTCCGCAGTCTGCTTGGCCATTTATAGCCTCGCTGCACGGCTGCGCCCCCTTAAAGTGGTGCCGTCGGACAGTGCAATGTGGTTGGGCGGCGGGGCTGTAGCTTCACGGGCCGGTTGTCATGTGAGTCCCCTGGCGGGCTATAAATAGGGGCGACCTCCTGTGGGGAAGCACACATCCTCACAGTATGGCTTGCCCTAAGTTCTTCCTCCGAGGTCCCGTCGGAGAGCCCTCCGAGCCGCCCTGGCGGATGACCTTTTGAGCAAAACCGGATTCAGAGGAAGTTCTGCGTTGGGAGCGCCAACGTCTCATGTCATGGGGCGGGAGATATCAGAGGGAGCTCTGCAATATGCACAGTTCTTCCCCATCATCTCGTCCCACGGGATGGTCGTGCTCCCTCACCGTCTCTCATTACAGGGGGTCGAGGATGCGTCTAGTGGAGAGACTGTGCGGTCCGCCCGCTCAGTCCTCTAACCCAGACGTTCCTTGGGCCTGCTAGTGGCGACGCCACTGCTGGGAGACGGCGGACCTGCGAGCTGGCGAGCCTGGTCGCGTTCGGGCAGGAAATGCCACCGGACCATCGGACGTTCCGTGGCCTGGCATTCGAAGCGCGACCCAGAAAAATGCTTGACCAACCCGTCATGCGTCTTTCTGGGGGCGCAGTCGACCGCGCAGGTCTTGGATGACGGTGGTGCAGCCGCCACTCCATCACTGAGAGATGAAGCAGGGGCAGTTTGGCTCATTGGGTGTTCGCCTGATAGGCAGCCTTCGGAGCGATCGTTACCTGTGTTGGCAGGGTGTTCGAATCTTGCCCTGTTTCGCTTTCCTTTGGCCCTCGGTTGGGATCCCCCTTCAGTCCATCTTGTGTTTGATTAGGTCTGGCCTTTGTAGCACCTGAAATGTATGTAACCTTCGCAAGGATTAGCGTATACGAATGTGACGTTCGATTGTTGTTTTTCCCTGTGTCGACCTCTGGCGTGTGAGGCGTGGTGCATCTTTTTCCCTCTCCGTTATCCAGTTGCTAGAACCGGTAGGAGGGGTGCGGCGGCAGCCCCCGAGTCTTTACTCGATGTAAAAAACGTCTCGGGTGTGTGCCGTCTTTTCGTACGCTCCCCGCGCCTCTCTCCGCGAGAAGGGGGGGTATGAGTCGGGCCATGCTATCCTCGAAGCGGAGGAACCATGGGTGCTTGTTGAGGTAATAACGGGAAAATCTGAGTGGAGTGCTCGGTTCCCGTTCGCTGGGGTTCCGGCTTTTGGCCCATGTCGTGGCTCACTCCAAATTGGTTTCATATAGTAGCCGGGTCCGTTCGATGGGTCCCGGGGGCCTGCTGCCTTCCTTCGGTAGGAATACCATGAACCAATCATCCGTAAAGACGGACTCAAATACGAAATCGGGAAATGACCTTAGCATCCGATTGCTAGGCTGATGACCGCTAGCGTGTCCATTTCCTATTCGCCCCTCGCTCTGTTGTCCTCAGACGGCCGTTTCGAACCCCGCTGGGTCGGCCTTCGTATCTCTGGACCGTAGCGGGCCATCAGGGCGTCTATAGCCCTTATCCCTTGGTCTTACCTGGACTCGGAGGTCGTCCCCGTTGGCGTCGGTGCGTACGCGTTCGTTCGATCCCTGGATGCGTCGAGTGAACCATGTCAGGGGTTGGGCCGAGCCCCGCTTGCGCCTGGGAGTAAGCGTGGCATTGAGCCTAGTGTCCCTGCGAATGTCAGAAAAGATGTTCCCGCACGCGAGCGGGGACAGAATTCGAACAAAAACAATCGAGTGCGAGGAGGAAAACGGGGCGAGGCAAGATTTTATTGAAAAAACCGAGGATAAGATGGCCCCTTTGTCCAGCCCCTGAGTAAGTCGCGCGACCACGGGCTGGGCGCATGTCTTACCTTGTGTTCGAGCCGCACGTCGCCTCCGTGGCACGTATTGAATCTTCTCCTAAAGGAAAGAAGGTATATGCGGGCGTATATGATTCGAGGGGAGGCATTTAGGGATAAAACGGCGTAGCTTTTGGATGTTCCAGGCGTTGGAGAAGACTTGGCTGTCGGGACCCACAGTGGCGATCCTGTAGCTTCCGGGACGGAGGACCTCCACCACGACATACGGCCCTTCCCACGGTGGCATGAGTTTATGCTTGTCTTTGTTGCCTTGCCTGAGCCGGAGCACCAGGTCGCCGATCTTGAATTCGCGCTTGCGGACGCGACGGTCGTGGTATCTTCGGAGGGCCTGCTGGTACTTTGCGGAGTGTAGGAGGCCGATATCCCTTGCTTCGTCTAGCTGGTCCACGGCGTCCTCCATGTTGGTTTGGTTGCCCTCCTCGTCGTAAGCCCTAAACCGTGGGGAACCGTACTCCAAGTCGGTGGGGAGCACGGCTTCCGCCCCGTAGACCATGAAGAAAGGGGAGCAGTCGGTGGCTTTACTCTAGGTCGTCCTGAGGCTCCAGAGAACGGCTGGCAGTTCCGCAACCCAACGGCCCCCGAATTTCTTGAGCCGACTGAAGATTCTTGGTTTTAAACCGTGCAGGATCATCCCGTTGGCTCGCTCGACCTGCCCATTCATTTGCGGGTGCGCGACGGCGGCCCAGTCCACCCGGATGTTGTTCCTGTCGCAGAAGTCCAGGAACTTCTTGCCTGTGAACTGGGTGCCATTGTCGGTGATGATTGTGTTGGGCACTCCGAATCGATATATTATGTCCGTGAAGAACATGACCGCCTGCTCAGACTTGATCCGGGTGAGGGGGCGTGCCTCGATCCACTTCGAGAACTTGTCGATGGCGACAAGAAGGTGGTCGAAGCCCCCGGGCGCCCTGGCCAGTGGTCCCACTAGGTCCAAACCCCAGACCGCGAAAGGCCATGTGAGGGGAATGGTCTGCAGAGCCTGCGCGGGCAAATGAGTCTTGTTGGCGTAGAACTGGCACCCTTTGCAGGCGCGTACTACCTCCGTGGCGTTCGCTACGGCCGTCGGCCAGTAGAAACCCTAGCGGAAAGCCTTCCCAATGATCGTACGGGGGGCTGCGTGGTGCCCACAGTCCCCCGTGTGTATATCCTCCAGCAGGCTCATCCCCTGCTCCGTGGGGATGCAACACTGCAAGATTCCCGTGGGGCTGCACCTGTAGAGCTCTTGGTCGATGATGACGAAGGACTTGGCACGGCGTGTGATGCGGCATGCTTCGTTCCAGTCGTCGGGGAGGCGTTCCCGGACCAACCAATCCAAGATGGTACCATCCAGTCCGGGGGAAGGTCGTCGTCGCCCCCCGGTGCGTCATCCCCAGCGTTGCGCACCTCCTCGATGTCCATGACCTCCGCCGTGGTAGCCTCCGGGACCTCAGCCTCAGGCTCCACATGCCAGGTGACGGACGGCTTGTGAAGGTCGCTGGCGAAGACTCCGGGCGGGACCGCACCTCGGCTGGAAGCCAGCCTCGCGAGCTCGTCAGCCGCCTCGTTGTACCTTCTGGCGACGTGGTTGAGTTCTAGGCTGTCAAATTTTTCTTCCAGGCGGCGGACCGCCTGACAGTATGCTGTCATCTTTGGGTCGTGGCAGTTTGCCTCCTTCATAACTTCTTCAACTACGAGCTGGGAGTCGCCTCGCACATCGAGCCTTTTGATGCCCAACTTCGTTGCTATGTGTAGCCCGTTTACCAGGGCCTCGTATTCCACGACATTGTTAGATGCCGGGAAGAACATACGGATCATGTACTTGAGTTGGGCCCCGAGCGGGGAAACGAAAACCAGGCTGGCGCCGGCTCCGGTCTTCATCAGCGATCCGTCGAAATACATGATCTAGAACTCCTAGTTCTCCGCCGTCGGTGGCAGCTGGACCTCGGTCCACTCGGCGACGAAATCCGCGAGGACTTGGGATTTGATGGTCGTCCATGGTGCATAAGAGATAAACTCCCCCATGAGCTCTAATCCCCATTTCGCCACCCTTCATGTAGCCTCGCTGCTTTGTACCACCTCCCCGAGGGGGTAGGAAGACACGACGGTGACGTTGTGGCCGTCGAAATAGTGGGCTAGCTTTCTCCGCGTGGTGAGAACCGCATAAAGGAGCTTCTAGACCTGCTGGTACCTGGTCTTGGTCTCGGATAGTACCTCGCTGATGAAGTACACTGGCCACTGGACCTTCAGCGTGTGCCCCTCCTCCTCCCTTTTGACGACGACGATGGAGCTCACCACCTGGGTGGTGGCGGCTATGTAAAGGAGAAGGTCCTCGCGCGGCGTCGGCGGAACGAGAATGGGTGCGCTTGTGAGGATCGCCTTGAGCTTGTCGAGGGCCTCCTGCACTTCGGAGGTCCAGGTGAAGTGTTCGGTCTTCTTGATAAATTGGTAAAGGGGGAGGCCTCGTTCGCCAAGGCGCGAGATGAAACGGCTCAAAGATTGGAGGCATCCCATGACCCGTTGCACCCCCTTCACATTGCGGATTGCTCCCATACTGACGATGGCGGAGACTTTATCGGGGTTGACCTCGATGCCACGCTCGGAGACGATGAAGCCGAGAAGCATGCCACGCGGAACCCCAAATACGCACTTCTCGGGGTTGAGCTTGACGCGTTTGAGCCTCATGGCCCCGAACGCTGTCTCAAGGTCTGCGACCATGGTTTCCGTCCGCTTGGACTTCACCACGATGTCGTCCACATATGCCTCAACCGTCGTGCCGATGAGTTTCCCAAAAACTAAGCGCATGCACCGCTGGTACGTGGCCTCCGCGTTCCTGAGTCCGAATGGCATAGTGACGTAGCAGAAAGAGCCGAACAGCGTGATAAAGGATGTCGCGAGCTGGTCGGACTCCTTCATCTGGATTTGATGGTAGCCGGAGTATGTGTCAAGGAACGAAAGTGTTTCGCACCCCGAGGTGGAGTCGACGATTTGATCGATACGCGACAGAGGGTACGGGTCCTTGCCGCACGCCTTGTTCAAGCTGGTGTAATCTACGCACATTCTCCATTTTTTGCTCTTCTTCTTAACTAGCACTGGATTAGATAACCATTCGGGATGGAATACCTCTTTGATGAATCCAGCCGTCAGAAGTTTGTGAAGCTCCTCCCCGATGGCCCGCCGCCTTTCCTCATCGAAACGGCACAGGCGTTGCTTCACCGGCTAGGCCCCGGATTGAATCCTCAAGGCGTACTCGGCCACGTCTCTCGGTATGCTCGGGACATCCGCGGGACTCCAAGCGAACATATCACCATTCGCGCGGAGAAAATCCACGAGCGTCGATTCTTGTTCCGGATCTAGGGAGGCGCTGATGCGTAGCACTCGGTCGTCCATTTTGGACGGGTCGAGCTGGATCTCTTTTACCCACTCTAGGGGGGTAAAGTTTCCCATGCCCTTAGAGTCGACCCCCTCGCTGCTTGCGGCCTCGGCTGCTGCAGCCAGCTCCGGGCATCGCGCCGCGGCCACTGCTCTTTCGCAACTGTCCACATCGCACTGGTACGCCTCCGCGAGCTCGGAGGTGACCGTGATGACTCCCTGAGGGCCTGACATTTTGAGCTTGAGGTAGGTGTAGTTCGGGATGGCCATGAACTTCGTGTAGCACGACCTTCCCAACACTGCATGGCGGGATGCATCGTAGTGTGCGACCTCGAAGGTGAGCAACTCGGTCTGGAAGTTGTCCGGTTCCCCGAACGTAACAGGTAAGTCGACCTGCTTGAGGGGTATGGAAGGTTTGCCGGGTACAATTCCATAGAAGGCAACCCCCTCCAGGCGAAGTTTTCTAAGAGGTACCCTTAATGCCTTGAAGGCGTTGTAAAACATGATGTTGAGGTCACTGCCCCCATCCATCAATACCTTGGTGAAGCATATGCCCCCTATGATCGGGTCCACGATGACTGGGTAGCGTCCCAGATGGGGGACGCGCTTCGGGTGATCGCCTTGCCCGAAAGTGATGTCGGTGTCCGACCAGTCGAGGAAGTCAGGGGCCGTCGGGACGACCCTGAAGACCTCGCGTCGCTCCTGCTCCTGCTGGAGCTTGTGGCGTCCGGTCCCCGAACCGCCGAAGATCATGAGGCATTTGCCTTCAGGGGGAGGAAAGTTGTTGCGACCCCCGCCCTCGTTTCTTGTAATCGAGAGGTGCCTAGCCATCTTTTCACATTCCTGAAGGGTATGTCTGACAGGCACGCTGTGGTGCAGACAAGGCTGGGTGAGGGCGTCGTCGTGGTCGCCTCTCTCCCTACCGTCGTGGGGAGGAAAAGGAAGCCCGCGGCCCGCTGGCGTGACCGCGTCGGCGTAGCTGCGTCACGGCCTGCCTTTTGCCTTGCCGGAACAAGAGGTGACGCCGGCCGCCCTTCTGCCCGGTGTACGGGTCGCGTTGACGCCAAGGAGGTGTCTGCAGACCGGTCGTCGTTGTCCTCTCTTGGGTCTCCGTCCTGAGCCGTCGGGAGTCCCGAGGCAGGGCCGACGAGGGTCTGGGAAACGCAGGTCGCCCCGCGACGTGGGCGCCGGTGCTCTTGTTTCGTGTACGGGCGTGCTGTACCCAGAAGAGGGTGGCTGCCCTCCCGCGAGATGTGCCTCCGTGCTGGCGAACGCGGAGCAAAAGTTGCGTAGGGACTCCCGAGTCGGCCGGGGTCCCGTGAGCGTGTCGAGCTGGCGCTCGAACTGAGGATAATTGGCCCGCGGGACGGCCGCCCCGCGAGCGGTTTGTTCCCCGGAGGGAGACAGATGAAGGTGGGTCATGGAAGCGGTGATGGCGTCCATGGCTACCTCAGGAGAGCCCCTGAGGGTTGGCGGTGATGCCGGGCTCGGACTGGGCGGGAGAGCCCCTGAGGGTTGGCGGCGCCGCGGGCGACGCCACCTTGGCTCGGGCGAGGCGGAAGAGCCCTCGAGGGTTGATGACGTCACGGGCGACGCCTCCTTGGCTCGGGCGAGGCGGAGGAGCCCCCGAGGGTTGATGACGTCACGAGCGACGTCACCTTGGCTCGGGCGAGGCGAAGGAGCCCCCGAGGGTTAATGACGTTACGGGTGACGTCACCTTGGCTCGGACGGGGCGAAGGAGCCCCTTGATGGTGGTTTTTGTTTTTGTAGAGTCTGGTAATTTGGGTACCCTATTTTTAGGTATCCGACATATGTATATATAGGTTCATGTTCACTTACTAAAGTAGATGATATATATGTTAGGCAGCGATAAATCAAATACTCGTCTATAATTAGGACTCACCATGTGTTTGGCAACTATGATGAAAGAACACGGAACATTTAATGGCCGAACAGCTTTTTGGTTTTTAGCTCTGAAATGCAATACCTCGGGTACCAGCGGTTGTGGAATATGTGGAGCTTATTCCACATCTCTGATTGGTTGCTTTTTGACCTAGACCTCACTTGCATGCACGTTTTTGGCAGCTAGAGAAAAATGAGTGGAAATGGTTGAGCTGGCTGGCTGCATGCATGTGGTTTATGGAATGCGAAAAAGTACATATGTACGTGGGGTCATATAAAAAAACAACCAATAACAACATGGAAGTAAGCTCCATGACCGCTGATAGGCAAGGATTTTTCGCTCCGGTTTTTAACCGTATTTCTGCCATTATATACATATACAGATATAATATACCACAAATTGGCCTGACACATGAACACAAGATTAGGCTTAGAGGTTTACACGGGCTAGATGGTCTCCTTCACGTTTTGCTGGGCCGGCCAAAATGACAGTTTTGTTGGAGCCCAACTAATCACTTCGAGACTTCCTAATCATTAAACAACCTAGGGCTAGGTCTTACCTTTTGGAAAGCAGCCGCCAATCCGCCATTGGTGATCGAGCACCATATCCACCAAGCTTCATCACCGCCGGCTTCCACCAAACGATCCCTAGGCCCTAGCCAGTATGAACATTGTGAAGCGACTTGCAGATGCTCTGTGTGGCAAACGGCGTGGTTCCCTCGGCCTACGACGATCGATCCATCTCGTTCCAATTTGTGGCAGCCAATCGAGGGAGCCATCTGATTCTCCGGCGACAGCCGCCAGCAAACACCCAAGCTGGGTTCTGCTGGACCGCCGTGACTGTCGCAGGGTCACGGACTCCTCCTCCTCCTCCATGGCTGCTGACACCAAAACCGTGGCGGAGTCCCACACCTCCACGGGGCAGCAGCGCCTGCGCGTCTCGTTCCGCCTCGCCGCACCGCCGGCGAGCTCCTTCCTCTACTACGATTGCGTGGGTACGTTGCCCGATGGCGGGAACATTAAGCTCGCCGTCATCGCAGCCCACGGCGACTCGGTCGTCTTGGGAATGACGACGACGAAATCGACGTGCCAGCGTGGTGGTCTGTACGAGCATTTCGTGTACAGGGCAGGCACCACCACGAGGCCGCCGTCACTGTCCCTACTCCCGGCCGTGAGCATTCCCGTGACGGATGGCCACTGCCGCCCCATGCTGCGCGACGACGAAACCGGCGTCCTGCGACGAGGGGAGGACGAGGTCCTGGTTGCTCAGCTTGAGCTCGGGAAGTTCGAGCATGAGGACGTGGCCCATCTCTGTCTCCTCCATCTCGGGAGGAACCAGAACCAGTGGGAGCTGAAGCGTTCAGTACCCATCGTCCATGAACAAGGCGACGAGCTGGTGGTGGGATGGTGGACGGGCACCAGCATAGCCATCCCTGTCGGCGACAGGTTCATGTGCTAGGTCACCCGAAAAGCAAGCTTCATCCTGTGCGACATGGCGGCGGCGGAAGATGACGACCCCAAGCTCCGGCACGTACCTCTGTCATCTACTCCCTTCGATCCAAACCGCTACACCAATAGCCTTCTTCCTCTGAGTGACTCCGAGGGCATGGGAGCCGCTGGCCATGGCGCGGTGAGGTTCGTCGCCATCGAGCCCCGGTGCTGCTGCGGCCGCTTGGGGAGGACCTCGTGCGCGCGCTCCCGCTACGCGTTCACGGTGACCACATGGACACTCGCCCTGACGATGGACGAGCCACTGACGTGGGTGAAGGACGGCGTGCTCGACTGCGAGGAGCTCTGGGCGATGCCGGGGTACGAGGGCCTCCCGCGCGGGCACCTACAGTCCCCTGTCGTGAGCTTGGACAACCCCGACGTGGTGTGCTTCAAGGTCGCCAGGGTTCACGAGGACCAAGACATGGATGATCCAGGTCGACATGAGGAAGAAGGCGCTGCTGGGAGCCGTCCCTTGGCCTACCCACTCTGACGCATGGAGATCACACCTTCATTTACCGGCGAAACTTTAGTGCTTATTACTGTTATTACATCGAAAAGGAACCGACCGGCAATAAGACCCTGTTTAGTTACTTCATTTTGTAAAATCTTTTTGGATTTGGGCTATTTTTTTATAAAATGGTACCAAATTTTGCAAAAAGTAACCCCCTAAAATATATTGCATTTGACACCCAACACACCAAAAACTAAAATATTTTGCATCGTTGCGCGTGCCAGACCTTTCTTTTCCATACATTTTACAAAATATTTCACCATATCTAAACAGGGGTATAAAAAGTTTTGCGTTTTGCATTTTGGGAGCAAATTTTTTTTGCAAAACTTTTCAGCACTTCTCATAATCTAAACACAACCTAAGACATGCTTCGGTTTAGGCACTAATTCTATTTTCTTTCGGGACTTACACTAGTACAAAAAACATTTTTAGAGGCGATGGTAGAGGCATTTATACAGGCGGCCAAGCCCACCGCCTGTACTGGGACCGCCTGTACTGGGGGTCAGTACTAATCGGCCCACAGTACAGGCGGCGGGCTGTGAGCCACTAAATGAATTCAAATGAAAAAGTTGTGAACTACAAAGTTTCATAACTTTTCGAAACCTACAACTTTCATGTAGCAAGTTTTTTCATCCGAGGTCGTTTACAAAAATTTAAATTTTAAATTTGACACATTCAAACGTAATTTTCGATGACAAGATGATTTCAAATGAAAAAGTTGTGAACTACAAAGTTTCATAACTTTTCGAGATCTACAACTTTCATGTACAAAGTTTTTCCATCAGAGATCGTTTACAAAAATCAAAAAAATTAACTCTACAGGTATTTACACAGGCGGTTCATAATGTCAGCCGCCTGTGTAAATACCATTTACAAAGGAGGCTGACATTATGAAGCGCTTGTGTAAATACCCTATTTATACAGGCGGTTTATAATGTCAGCCGTCTGTGTAAATGGTTTTACACAGGCGGTTCTCTTGCTGGGCCCACCCTATTTTTTTTACTGACGTCATGAAATTGTGAACCGCCTGTGAAAAAAAAACAACGTGACAGCAAAAAATGATTTTTCTACTAGTGTTATTAAGCTTACTATTACCATAGGTTTAGGGCGGACTATCAGTGGTGTGTTCCGCATGCCGAATTTTTGCTAGTATTCTGCAAATGGATATGGTGGGGTTTTCAATATATTTGGATGGTGGATGGATGGAACATCAGATAAATCCAAATCTTGTTAGCATTACACATCAAATTTAAACGGACAAACAGAGGGAAGGACACTTCACACTTGGGGTAAAGTGTCTTCACTCTTTTGGTTCATTTAAATTTGGTGTGTTATGGCTTGTTTGAATCCCATACTCTAAAGTATAGCTGGCTAAAGTTAAAATCCTTAACTTTACTCAAATAAATTTTAGATCATGAGGCTAGCTAAACTTTAAATCTAATTCAATAAAAAATATTTATGTGCACCTGGGTGGTCTGGGAAATAGGTGGCCAGACGTCAGGCGCAGAGATGCGGGGCGCTAGACATGCATGGTGGCACCGCCCGCCCTCCGCCCTCCCTTCCCCATCGGCATCTCATCGGGGGCTGAAGGGAGCAGGGATTCATTGTTTTTAATAAGTTTCTCCAGTATATCGAGTCGTTAAGGTTAGAGTATCTCCATACCAAAGTTCTTGGTATTGGAGTTTTATCTTCTCCTTCTCCTCTTCTCCGACATTGGTGAAGGAGAAGGGTGAAATCGTCTTCTCCATGGCGGCTTCATTGAAGACGAGGGCGACAACTTCGGCGTCACCAGTGACGGAGCCAGAAACGAGTCAAGGGAGGGGCTAAATTATAGAGGACAAAAAAAAATTGCTCTCCCAACACAGTACACTAAAAAATTGTATACTGAGAAATGAGAATACAGATTGGGGGAACCAAATCATGGAGAAAAAAATAAGGCATGGGAGCTGGGGGTTCTCACTGGAGAATGGAGGGAGTGGTCGAGCCACCGAGCTGCAGCCTGCAGCTGCTGTGCAGACGCGGCGTGGTGTCGTGGCCGGCCTGTAGGTCGCTCGTCGCCGTAGGGCAGGTCGGCAGGGGCCAGGGGCATGGCCGCGCAGGGGCGCAGGGGCTTGCTGGCCACCGCGCTGGGGTGAGAGCAGAGCTAGGGACGCCGACGTGGCGACGTCGGACGCCTCCGGATGGGAGAGCGGAGAGCGGAGCCAGGAGCGAGAGCGAGCGAACGAGGAAGAACGAGCGACCGAGGAAGAACGAGCAGTGACGGGGCGCACACGCGGGAGGAAAAGCAAAGGCTAGGGCTGAGAGTTCATGGGCTCACGGGGGCTAATGGGCTGATTTTTCTTTTTTTTATGAAGACTTGTTCCCTAGAATTTGGCCCACGCCCCGGGCTACAGCCCGGGCAGCCCGGGGTGCATGTCCGTCACTGGGTGTTACCATCTTCATCGACATGACAACATGGAGATCTTTATTTCCGGACGACGGCATCAAGGCGGAGATGATGTCGCCGCCATAGAATAATTTTCTCCTGTCTTTTCTTCATTTTGTTGTGGTTAGATCTGGCCACAATGAAAGACTAGGGAGAATATCTTTTAAATCAGTCTTCCTTATTCTTCGGTGGCTGAAAGAAGAAGGAAGACACCGGCAAGAAGAAAAAGATCCTCAATTCCACCTACAGGAATGTTGGTCGTCCGTTGGACATCTGTTCTTAGGCTTGCCGCTATTGCTGGTGCCGAGTATTTGCCTGTGCGGTCATCTATACGCAGCGTCAAAAAAGTTTGGTTTTGAGATTTGAAGCTTTTCACGGCGTGGGTATATTTTAAATGAAAATCACTTTCTGGATATATCTAGTGTAATCCAAAGTACTTGTAATATGTTGATGTACTCAGTTATTATATAATATAATTCTTTTTTGGCCGAAAAAAAAAGTCTGTATTGGAGCTTGGAGGATAAGGATAAAAAACAGAAAAGTGAAAAAAAGAAAGAATAAAATAATAAAGGAAAAAAGGGAATTGTAGACATGGTATCCTTTTATTTGCTTTGAGGAGCTATTCTATTAAACATTTCATCAAAAATAACTGGTTTTTTGTGGCAATCGATGCTGCCACATCTTATGCTTTTTTTTGTCTCCAATTACATTGAAGTTTAAGTAGCATTGCTTGAGCTTTCCATTACAGTAACCATAAAAATTAAAGTTGCATTGCAAAGATAAATATTTTAGATAATAACCATGAGCCTTTCATAACTGTGCACGTGAAGTCCCACAGGACCTCTGTTTGGGATGGGTTATAGAGGAGAGAACTCTATCTCCACCGTTTGGGCACTGAAGATTTGGAGCATGGGCCGGACCTGAGCACCGGCCATTTTTGCTCTCCTATACAAGGAAGCCAAAGCTTACCATCGCGGGCTCCAAGACACACAAACAAGGCAACCAAATTCACAAAGTTCGCTTAGACCAATCTCAACGCAAGCATATAACAGTGTTAGCCCGTAAAAAAGTCACCCTCCACGTACCTAATGATGGATTGAAACCACAGTTCACTCAAGGCATGCAAGCAGTACATGTGTTGTCTCTTCAGGGTCCCATAGTTCTGTGCATCGCTCAGTTTTTTGTCAGAGAAAAATTTGGCGCATGTGAGTGGAATCTTTCAGAGCAGGAAGAATCAAACGTGGTCCTGAGCAGTCCTCTCAGCACATTGCACTCCCTACTTGTTGCTTCTGACTTTTGTCAGACAAGGCAATGGTGTCTCCTGCAAGATAATCTGACACTATGATGCTATAGTTCCCTATGACATGGAAGTGTAGAGCTGAGTTGGACCTTGGGGCAGTACGTCACCGTGGTGCATTGGGAAAGGCCTTAGAAACCTCGCTTGGCAAGGCAATGCAATGTCAGGTGAAAAACCCAAACGTGCCCTTGGTTTTCTAGCCTAGAAATCATTTCTTCTTTGTTCTCTTTGTCTCTTCGCTGAGTCTCTTGTCATATTAACAAAGCGTTTACATAGCAGTATAATTAACGCACATAACAAGTATTGTACTTTTTGTATCGAGAGAGTCCTTAGCGGTTAAATAAACAAATTCTGATTGCTCATCGAAAACGACAAGAGGGGGGATTTGTTTATCATTGGAAAAAAAAAGCATCCAAAATGAACGGTTGGATGAACCCCTACAACTAAAAGCTTAGATACTCCTCCAATGTCTGAAGATTGTATACGATCGTATTTTCTCCCTCAACGTGCATGTAGCAAGGATGATATATTACAAAATTGGGAATTTTTGTCAAAAGAAAATTTCATGACAGATAAGTACTTACTCCCTCCATTTCTATTTATAATTCGTTTGACTTTTTTTATCGCAAATTTGATCACTCGTGTTATTCAAAAAAAATTATGCAAATATAGTCAAATTGAAACCATTCATGTAGACCATTTGTTAAATAAGCAAGTCACACTAAAAAAGTGATATTTTGCACAAAATTTTGAATACGACGAGTGATCAAACTTGAGATTAAAAAAGTCAAACGAACTATAATTTGAAACGGAGGGAGTAGCTTTTATGCATATATATTTTTTTATGAAGAAATTTATAGAACACAATTGTGAGGATTTTTTTGGGATGTTTTAGATACACCTTTTTAAAGAAAGTACGACATTCTTTTTGGAATCATATCTTCGCATTGGCTAAGGATTAGGCAACTAATGTCCACCACTTCATTTTCCGAAACAGTCCTTTTCAAGTGAAATCCCCCCCCCTCTCTCTCTCTCTCTTATAGAGGTTCATTCAAAAATGGAAAAAGTCCAATTTTCCTCTCTCAATCTTTGGAGGACATCTGATATTTTATCTCAAACTATGAAATCATAAATCTTTCACTTTTCTTTCCATGGATCACACAGTGAGCGTATTTGGTATTTGGATATTATCCGTATCAATGACCTGGTCAATCCTCTTACTCCTAATTCTTTGAAAACAATTTACCTCCCAAACCGGTTTTGTATAACACTTTTGTTGTAACAATGATTTTGTCTGTTTTCCTTTTTTTTATTTCAGCCACATAAAAATCATAAAATAGTTTATCAAATTTTGTTGGACTCCACATGAGTAGATCTATATAGTGAATATATAGTATGATATATTTTTGTACAAAGTTTTTTTTAGCTTTAAATATATACTTTTATGTAATTAATTAAAACAAAATTTATACTAAAATATACCATGTTATATATTCAATGCATAGATCTACTTATGTGAAGTCCAAAAAATTGAAATTTCTATTTTATGTTTTTTCTATAATTTACTATATTTTTTTAAAGATTCAGTCAAAATAAATTAAAAAAACAAAACCACTATGATGTAGCAAAAGCAAAACCGCTGCGCAAAGCCGGTCAGGGAAGTAAAACAAATGGTTTTCAAAGTTGGAGCAGTGAAGATTTCTGATTTCATAGTTTGGAGAGTAAAAATCTAGTCCAAAGTTGAGAAAGGAAAATTGAATTTTTTTTCTTCGAAAATTGTTAATGATGATGGATGAATGTTGTTTAATTGTGGCCCATTTCTGTAGTGGGCCCTTTCTGAGCCCATATGACTAGGCGAAGCAACCCGTTCAACACTTCAACTCCCCCCAATTTTGCGTCACGGGTCACTCCCCCCTTCCTAATCTTACGCATTCGTCTTCCTCCTGTCCCCCGCCCCCCTCAGATCCGATCCCCCTCCCCTGAAGGTGAGAATTGCATATTTAGGACTCTAATCGTCGCGCTTCGCAGATTTAGGACTACAAACATTAACTTTGTAAAAATAGCATCCCAAACGTTGGTCATTTGATTTTATAGCCATTGCTCGTATTTTCATCTTTTTTTAATATTCCTCCATGTATTTGTGACTTGAAGGGACAATTTTACCCCTATGACCATTTGCTCGTACCTGCTTCCCCTATTTCATTTTGCACATTACAGGGTCTAGTATGCATGCGCTCTTGTTCTCTCTGTTCCTGTACGTAAGCCAGGCAAGCAAGCAGGCACACGTGCTGTCTCGCCTGGTCTGAGTGTTGTCTCGCCTGGTCTGGCAGGGTGGCCGCCGTCGTCGGCAGGGCAGGCAGGGTGACGGTCTGGGCAAGCAGGATGGCCGCCGGCGACGGCGCCGACCATAAAAATTATGGAATAGTGAGAAAATAAAAATTCCAGAGTATTGAACACAATAAATAAATTATGAGCATCAATTTTTTTGACATATGACATCATAATAAGCACAATAATCATCCGATCATCTCACAAATCCACGAATTTAGCCTAAATAAGTTTATTTCACAAAACCATAATTTTTTCTAAACGAGTTCTATCACAAATCAAATAATTTTTTTTAGATACATCTCATCACAAATAAAATCACTCATCCAATATGTAGTCTTCTCTTTGGTGTCATCTTTTTTGCTGTAGACGCAGTAGGCATCGTCACAGGACTAGTGATGCCAGTTTGTGAAGAGCTGCCCTCTCCCAATAGGAATGCAAGCCGGCTGCACATAAGTATGGTACAATAATTAGATGTATGATAAAAAAAAATTATTGTATTGTAAATGCGTTAATTTTTCTTACCTTCTAGTGACCCTTCCGGGACTATCCCGTAGTATTTCTTCTCTAGTTGGCCTTTGTGGGGTGCTAAGTTCTTGTGTCACAGCTTTTGTGACATTCTTATTAGGTTGCCTCCGCTTCCTATAAATAAAATAAATAAATTTATAATGATATGTTGCCACCAGTTTTATTTTAAGAAAATCAGTACTTACCTCTTTTTAGTTGTCCCATTGAGTGGGCACTTGGAACTAGCTTGCCTGTGACCTTTTTCACCGCATCTCTTGCAAGTCATAGGTCCTCTAATCATTTTCTTTCCCTTTGCATTGGTTGGAGCATATTGTCACCTCCAATGAAACTTGAATCTTCGGTTGGATCTTTGGCACCTTTCTTCTTGTGTCCACCTTCTAGACATCCTTTTAATCTAAGTTTCCTTCGTCTTCCTACTGTACCTTTAGGTAAAGGTGCACCAACAACAAATGGTAGTTCCACTTCTGGCCATTGCATTTTGTCTGTCAGTGGCTCAATCTCTCGATCATAAGCATTTCTGAACCTATTCACCGAGTAGTACTCATGCACAAATTGTTCAAGGTCAACTCCACGCTGTCTGGTTACAAAGGCCAATACATGTTGACATGGTTTACCAGTGTGCTGCCATTCAAGACAAGTACAAGTCCTTTAATTTAATTTCACAATATGCCTCTCAACTCTACTGCTATGGTCCCAGACCTCTGCACTCTAATTAGTACCTGGTACAATTTTCAAGTGCCCCAAGCCTCTAGTATTTGCCTTTAGTTGCACCATAATTGCTGGAAGTATCCTGTCTGCAGGTAGCCTGTATGCAATATTTCTTCTCTTGTATCATAATTCCATTATCATTTCTCTAATCTTATCAACAAGGTCGGCAACAGGTAAATCTTTATGCTCGCGTATCCAGTTATTGAATGACTCAGCAATATTACTAGTGATATAGTCACATTTAATTTCTGGATTAAATGCACACCTATACCATAATAGTTTATGATTGGTCTGTAACCATTTCACTGCTTCAGCTGATTCACTAACAATTGATGCCATATGGTAATAGAATAGGTCTTCTCTGTAAGCCCTTGCTGCAGGATATATCTGGCCAAACCCTCTAAACCTTTTCTGAAATTTTTTCATAAGATGGAAGAAGCATTCTCTTTGCTCTGCATTTGGGAAAACATTCTTCATTGCATTCTCTAAGCCCTTACAAGCATCTGAAGAAATAGCAAGCAGTGGACGATCACCTATTGCCTTCTTTAATTGTTTCATGAACCAAATCCAGTTATCTTCTGTTTCAGAAGCTATGAAGCCATACACAAGTGGATACATCCAATTGTGACCGTCAACTCCTACAGCTGCAGCTAACTTGCCGTGCCACCTTCCATTAAGTGTTGTAGCATCTATGCTCAAATGAGGCCTACAACCTTCTAAGAAACCTTCAATGCATGGCTTAAGAGCACAAAAAAAGCGATGGAAATATATCTCACCATCCAGTTCAAGTACCTCAATCTCCACGACACTCCCAGGGCACCTCTTTAGCACCTCAGCCTTCCACCTGAACAAATCTTGAAAACTCTCTTCCCATTTGCCAAAAACCTCTACAAGAGCTTTTTCTCTACTCCGCCATACAGTGTCATATGCAATTGTGACGTTGTGTTCTTTTTGCAACTTGTTTTGAAATTCCTTAGCACCAATATGTGGATCATCTCTAAGGATACTCACAGCCTTGCTAGCTACCCACTTCTGAGTTGGAGTTTTAGTTTTCGTCCTCATGGTAGAAACACATGTATGACGATCAACCAAAACTGTCACCTGCAAAACACACAACTAATGAGAATCATATTGACTTATAGAAAAAACAAAATTAATAATTAAAAACAAATCAATTTATTTACCTCAACCGTGCTTTGGCCTTTGTGTTTGGTGCCATTTATTCTCCAAGGACAATCATCATCGGACCTGCAATAACACCTATATCTCGTCTTATTTGACTTCTCTGTTCCTAAATCAAACTCATTATTAATGGAAAATTGTCGCACTGCCATTTTAAACTCCTCCATTGTTGGGTAGATTGTGCCAATATCCATTGGGGGATTGTTCTTATCATATGTAATCACCATCTCACTTGGTACAACATCATTAGTAGGAATGGCAGCACCATCATTATCAACATCTACCTCATTATTAACACCATGTCCATTCATTTGGCCTTCCTGCGGGTGTGTGCCCTCTTCTCTTAAGCCTAAAAGTTCATATATCTGATCTTCACTCATAAGTGCAATTCGACCTTCCTCATCATGTGTCTCCACTATTTGTATATTATCCCAATCAACTCTTGCCATATTTTCTGCAGGCTCCGGTTCGGACCTAAAACAATTAATTAATGACACTCACTATCTGTACGTGCGAGGAGAACAATAACAGAAATAATTAAGAGCGTCGTCACCTTTGCACATCAAGTATAGGAATATTGTATTGTATTGACACATGAGGAGTAGTAGGCAACAACGATCTTGCAAGGTCAATAGCAGTGGACATGGCGTCGGGCACGGCCAGGTCGATCCTATTAAAGACAAAAAGTTCATATATCCATTTTACTGTATATACATAATCAACACAATAGATATGAGCCAAGCATGACGTTCTCTAGTGATTTCTAGTTTCATTCTAAGGACTGATATGTGATGTCAGATAGGAGTACAAAGACAACATTACAAATATAGAAAATTACCTAATGGAGCTATGATCATCTGCCGGAACAGCCAAGCCTTGGGCGGCCGGCTCGACCAGGCCTACGTCGGGAGCCAACGGCGCAAGGCCTTGCGTGGTCGTGGCCTGGTTGTCGGCGACCAAGAGCAGGCCGGGCGGGTGGACGTCGGAAGCCTGCTGGCCATCCATGGCTGCCGGTACGTCTAGGGCGGCTAGGGTTGGGCACAGGCGGCGGCGACGGCAAACGAACATGGAAAATAGCAGAAGGGCAAAAATGTCACTTTAGGTACCAAAATACACGTATACGAATTAAAAAATATAGAAAATACGGGCAATGGCTATAAAATCAAATGACCAACCTTTGAAGTGTTATTTTTACGAAGTTAATGTTTGTAGTCCTAAATCTGCGAAGCGCGACAATTGGAGTCCCAAATATGCAATTTTCTCCCCTGAAGAGGCCAAGGCCAGATCCACGCACGGGCCTCGCAGATCTGGCGGCCATGGAGAAGCCGTGCACGTTCCTCGTGCACTTCGACAAGGGCTCGCCGTCAATGGCGAACGAGATCAAGGCGGAGCTCGAGTCCGGCGACGGGCCCGCCAAGGCCGACGCGATGAGGCGCGCCATCTCGCTCATCCTCAACGGCGAGTCCCTCCCGCACCTCTTCATCACCGTCGTCCGCTACGTGCAGTCCTGCGACGACCACGCCGTCCAGAAGCTGCTCCTCCTCTACCTCGAGACCGTCGACAAGCGCGACGCCGCCACGGGGAAGGTCCTCCCGGAGATGATCCTCATCTGCCAGAACCTCCGCAACAGCCTGCAGAGCCCCAACGAGTACATCCGCGGCGCCACGCTGCGGTTCCTCTGCCGCCTCACCGAGCCCGAGCTCCTCGAGCCGCTCGTCCCTTCCATCCTCGCCAACCTCGAGCACCGCCACCAGTTCGTGCGCCGCCACGCGCTCTCCGAGGTCTCCGCCATCTACGGCCTCAAGCACGGGGACCAGCTCATCCCCGACGCGCCGGAGCTCGTCGAGCGCGCCCTCGCCTCCGAGCAGGATCCCGCTGCGAGGAGAAATGCGTTCCTCATGCTCGTGGCGGCCGCGCAGGACCGCGCCGTCGCCTACCTCTTCAGCAACGCCGACCGCGTCGCGGAGTGGCCCGATCTGCTGTAGATGGCCGCCGTCGACCTCGTCCGCAAGGTCTGCCGCTCCAAGGACCGTGCCGACAAGGGCAGCTATATCAAGGTCATCATCTCCCTCCTCTCGGCGTCGAGCGCGGCTGTCGTGTACGAGGCCGCGGGGGCGCTCGTGTCCCTCTCCTCGGCGCCCACAGCTGTGCGGGCCGCCGCCAATACATACTGCCAGCTGCTGTCCTCGCAGAGTGACAACAATGTGAAGCTCATCATCCTGGACCGCCTGCACGAGCTGCGCTCCTCTCACAGGGAGGTGATGGTGGATATGGTCATGGATGTGCTGCGTGCGCTGGCTAGCCCCAATGTGGATGTCAGGAGGAAGGTGCTGGATTTAGTCCTGGATCTGCTCACCCCGAGAAATGTTGAGGAGGTGGTGCTCTACCTCAAGAAGGAGGTGGTTAAGACACAGGCTGCTGACGTGGAGAAGGGTGGTGAATACCGCCAGATGCTAGTGCAGGCCATCCATAGCTGTACCAAGAAGTACCTGGAGGTGGCTGCATTGGTTGTACACCTTCTCATGGACTTCCTTGGGGATCCAAATGTTGCTGCAGCACTTGATGTCGTTCTATTTGTGCGCGAGATTATAGAGACTAATCCCAAGCTCCGTGTGTCCATGATCCAGAGGCTGATCGACATATTCTATCAGATCCGGGCATCCCGTGTCTGCTCCTGTGCTCTCTGGATCCTTGGAGAGTATTCCCTGTCTCTGTCTGAGGTTGAGAGTGCCATTTCCACCATCAAGCAATGCCTTGGGGATCTTCCATTCTACACTGTCTCTGAGGAAGGTGAGACAACTGATTCCTCTAAGCAGCCTTCCCAGCCAGTGGTGAACTGTCACTGTGTCTTCGAGGAGGCCTGCTGTTCTTGCAGATGGAACTTATGCCACACAAAGTGCTGCTACTGAGACTGCTATTTCAGCTCCTGCTTCAGCTCTTGGGTCATTGGCTTCCAGCCAGAATCTCAGATCTCTCATTCTGTCTGGTGATTTCTTTTTGGCTGCTGTTGTTGCTTGTAACCTGACCAAGCTTGTGCTGAGGCTGGAGGAGATTCAGCCAGCAAAGGTTGAAGTAAACAAGGCTAGTACTGAAGTCTTGTTGATCATGGTGTCCATCTTGCAGTTGGGGCAGTCATCTTACCTCCCGCACCCTATTGACAATGACTCATATGATCGGATTGTTCTCTGTGTGCGGCTTCTTTGCAATACTGGTGATGATGTTAGGAAAGTCTGGTTGCAGTCTTGCCGCCAGAGCTTTGTCAACATGCTTGCTGAGAAGCAATTTAGGGAGACTGAGGAGATGAAGACTAAGGCACAGATAACTCATGCCCAACCAGATGATCTTATTGATTTCTATCACCTAAAGAGCAGGAAGGTGAGCCTGATATACTTTTTTTTTGCTCTGAAAAAATATTAGCTCTCTATTAGTACTGGTTGCTAGTTCACATTATTATCTTATTGATTTCTATCACCTAAAGAGCAGGAAGGTGAGCCTGATATACTTTTGCTCTCTTTTTTTTTTCTCTGAAACAACATTAGTTCTCTATTAGTACTGATTGCTAGTTCACATTTCTCTTCTGTTCCATTAGTTCTTAAATTGGCAGTCTCACTTAGTGAAGTCATCGGCTCATGATTATAGAACTATTGTGTTTGCCTTGTTTTTCTGGTTCATAATGTCGAAACATATTTCTATTGTATGAAGATAATAAAGTTGAAAAATTGTTTTTATTGGGTCAAGGATAATAACAAGATGTGCATATTTGAACAGAAGTTTTATAGAAACTAAAATCAATCAACATTTTTTCCTTGGAATGGCCCATAATGTGTAAAAGTTTTTTTTTATTAATTCATAAAGAAAAGTGTCAGTGTCTTCAATTCGAGGCTAATTATTGGTAACATATTTTCTTAAGGATAGCAAGGCTATATTTTTTAAACCATAGTTATATTGTTTTGTGTTTGTTGTTCAAAACTGCATTTCTATCATAGAAAATGAACTGGCTTGTGTTGACATAAAGATTTGAACTTCATTAATGTTTAATGACAGCAATGGCATAATTACCATCTTTTGAAAGCAGAATAATTTTCTGTTTTTTGTTTCTTCCATACTAGTAGTTGGCTTCCCTATCCAACCTTGCATGGGAACTTTCAGCATTGGCCATGCCCTTTCTCTTTGTGTTTCTTTCATACACTGCTAAAATTGACATTTTCTCGCAGGGAATGAGCCGGCTTGAGCTGGAAGATGCAGTTCAAGATGATTTGAAGGCTGCAACCGGTCAATTTACTAAGGATGCAGATGATACCAACAAGCTAAATCGTATTATTCAATTGACAGGATTCAGTGATCCTGTGTATGCTGAAGCATTTGTAACTGTTCATCATTATGACATTGTACTTGATGTTACAGTCATAAACCGAACCAAAGAAACACTGCAGAACTTATGCTTGGAGTTAGCAACAATGGGCGACCTAAAACTTGTTGACCGTCCTCAGAACTATACACTGGCTCCTGAGTCAAGCAAGCAAATTCGAGCAAATATCAAGGTCTCATCAACAGAGACTGGAGTCATATTTGGTAATATAGTTTATGAAACTTCAAATGTGATGGAACGATCTGTGGTGGTCCTCAATGACATTCACATTGATATCATGGATTACATCTCACCTGCTGCATGTGCTGATGTTGCATTCCGGAACATGTGGGCAGAATTTGAGTGGGAAAATAAGGTAATATATCTCTATTCTGAATTTTAATTGCTGTTTTGGTTTGTGTAGTTAATGCCTCAGATCACTTGCATCTCTATCATATAGTTGTAATCTATGCTGAAAAATTGTGCCATATATAGGTTTCCACAAATCCACAAATGAGTAAAGAACCTCTATCTGATTAATTTTAGTTCTCTTTGAAAGTTCTTGATAATGACATGGTAACAACTAACAACTTTGGGGTGTTTGGGTGTCGGGACTAAAGAATTTTAAGATAACTTCCCAATAATCTTCCTTCTTCAGACATGTCATTAAGGTTCAAGCTGATCAATTCCATTGTAGCTTGACACTGTTTTCTTTTGTTATATTGGTTTGGCCTTAATATTGTGACAGCTGAATTTTTGTATATATGGTTGACATCGAACAATGTGCACTTATAGTCCTGCTTGGTTTTTATGACTTGCTTGTCTTATTGGTTATTCTTATGACTACCATTTCATTGTTTATCAGGTGGCGGTGAATACTGTGATTCAGGACGAGAAGGAATTTTTGAATCATATTATTAAGTCAACGAACATGAAGTGTCTAACACCACCGTAAGTTCCAACATATCCAGAGTATACACATTTTCTCCACATACTCCAATTGTGCCTGCCTTTGTATATGGATACTAGATATATCTGTAGTGTCATTAGTCCTTCAGACACATGTAGAAAGTGCAAACATTGAAATACAGGCATAAATTTCTCAATAGTAGAGGCATGCAACGTGTGCAAGTTTATGACCTTGTTACTTTCTGTTTTCAAAACAAACTAGTGTAGTTTCTATTTGTTCACATGTCTGTTCTACATCATACTTGAGTGATCTTTTTAGTCCAATATGGTTTTTACTCAGTTTCCTAGGTTGGAAGGCCAGTCATGTACTCATGTTTGCTTGAGTTATATGCTTATATATATGTTATAGAAAGATCAAATTACCTTTTTTCGCTACAAAAACTGAGCAGAAATAGCATAAAGTACAAGAAACATACCACAGTCCTTTACCGGGCTAACCGTTCATGAACAAAGATCGAAATACACTTTAATATAGATCATTCTATATATTATTACTCCAGTACCCCTTGACCCTTGTAGTGGAAGTACATGCTTTCTTAATTTGGTGTAGCAAAACAAAGAACCCTTCCATTTGTTAAAACCCTGTTTGGATGTTGTATTAAGAAACCTTAGTATCAAGAAACTACAGTTTTAGAACCCATAGATGTGCAAAGCCATGGTTTAGAGACAAGGTCTAGAGTGCAGTTTACGAAACTCCAGAAAGACTACAGTTTTAGGACTTATAAGTTTGTATCCAAACACCTCATGGCACTCTAAAACCAAAGTATTTCAGTTTTTATAAAAAACTAAGTATTTTTCTAAAACTCCAAAAAATATTTTGCATCCAAACCGGCCTTAGTTGTTAAATTGGTTGGAAAACTGGGAAATTATTACACTGACCATTGATAATTGGCTGAATGAGTGCTGGCATGTGGGATATTTGAAGTTCTATTAGGCTAGAAATATGAAAAACTCTGCCGTGCATTTGAATGCTCCGTTTCCTAACGCAATACTCATTTTCTACCTACATCAGATCTGCGCTCGATGGAGAATGTGGGTTCCTTGCTGCAAATCTCTATGCCAAGAGTGTGTTTGGCGAGGACGCTCTGGTGAATATCAGCATTGAGAAGCAGGCTGACAGCAAGTTGAGTGGCTACATCAGGATAAGAAGCAAGGCCCAAGGAATCGCTCTCAGCTTAGGAGATAAGATCACCCTAAAACAGAAGGGAGGCAACAGCTAGCTCCTCCATGAGTCGTTGATCACTGTGGCAGGCACATGTCTCCCCTGTTGCCATAATGGTCTCACTTGAACTCAAAATATGCTAGCTGCCCACCAATTCTCACTTGATCACTGTGGTTGTAGAGATTTCCATCCTGTGAACAGGATTGTGTAGCCTTGTTGTTCTAGCTTACAGAATGAAGATTTTTGGTAATTGGTATACTTATACTATCGGGTACTGACTATGAATGTACTGAACTCGATGTCTTCCAAATTGAAATGTCACATTGCAAATAATAAAATTATCATAGATTCTTTTATCTCGTCCAAGCACTACATTCAGCGGCAAGCTATACACACAGATGTGTTCCATGCTTTATCTTTATCAGTTTATCAGTTGACGACTGACAGTATATCAGGATACTAATACTAACTGTTACTGACTTACTTTGGCCCTGTCGTTGCTCAAGTGTAGCAGAAATGATGCCTTAAAATTTGTGCATTTCTAAAGACCAACAAATCTAGACATTGTACGTACATGAGAAATGAAAATTCATTTATTGAGTTCGTTCAGAACCTATGCCACTTAGCTCATTCTTAAGTTTCGGCTAAGATATGCATTCCTGATCCCGTGCAGGAACCACCTCCTGCATGCTGATGCGCTCGTTGGCGGACGTCTTGGTGCAGCAGAGTCCAATGTTGATTACAGACCGCAGGATCTGAGCTTCACTGCCCTTGATGGCCATTGGCGTCTCCATGCTGAGGTCCAGCCCTTGCAGCAGCTGTGGGTCAACAATCTGCAGCACCTTGTCAGGGAAGTTGATCTCTGCGAACTTTACAATGCTCATCCCATCCTTGAACATATCGTCCGTTGGCCTCCTTCGGATGAATATCTCTAGGAGAACGACTCTGAAGCTGTAGACATCCGAGGAAGTTGAAACCTGACCACCCCCTGCGAATTCTGTACATCACATGTAGGAAGGTTTTAGCGAAAACAAATATAGGTATTATGGAATGAACCCGTATCAGGTTACAGTGAGGAAATACAGGGTGAGAATGGACAGTACCTGGAGCAACATATCCAATGGTTCCCTTGATGGCAACTGAAGAGGTCGAATTTGTGTCACTAGTAGAAGCTGATGTCGTGGAATCAAATTTGAACGTTGCTAGGCCAAAGTCTCCAACATGAGCTACCATGTCAGCATCCAGGAGAATGTTGCTTGGTTTCAGATCACAGTGCACAATGGTTCCCTGGTGCTCTTGATGTAGATACGCCAAAGCATCTGATATATCTGCAACGATGCTTAACCTCTGAGCCAGTGAAAAATCATTCAAAACTGTAGAGTCGCCACTGGCACTGCCTTGAGATGAGTACAATAAGTTATGCAGGTCTCCTCGTGGCATGAACTCATATACAAGGGCCTTGAAGTCATTCCCAGTAGAATCGATGGTTGAGCATGCAGTTAAGATAGGAACCAGATTACGGTGCCGGACATTTCTCAAAGAACTACATTCTGCAATAAAGCTCAAAGAGCTCCTCTCGTCTCCACACTGAAGACCTTGATGGCAACTACATTTTCATCACCAAATAACTGTCCTTTATAAACAGAACCGTATCTTCCCTGACCAAGTAGATTGGATGCTGCAAAGCCCCCTGTTGCTCTGACAATATCAGTGTAAGAAATTTTCTGGAATTCTCTTCCGATAGAGCGTAAAGAAACGGATTCTATCTTCTGTTTTTGCCTCCGGATGAAGAACACAATAGAAATGACTACCGAAAGTAGCACCACTATGGCCACTGGGATCACAACTTTCTGTACAACTGATAGCCTGTGCTTAGATGAATCCAAAGGCATGACATGACATGCAGGCAGGTGTAGCTCCAGAGGTCCACCACAAAGCTCCTGATTTCCTTCAATCTGTATAGCAGTTGCATTCTTGAAGATTCCTTCTGGTGGCACCTCTCCGTCAAGATTATTGAATGATAGATCAAGTTGCTCAAGAAGTTGTAGGCTGCCAAGAGACACCGGTATTGGACCAGTCAAGTTATTGTGAGACATGTTGAGAATCTGTAGGCTTGTTATATTTCCTAGTGAAGTGGGGATACTTTCGCTGAAAGCATTATGTCCCATCTCGATATATCTTCTAAACTATCACAATTACCAAGAGTGCTAGGAATGATTCCGGATAGATTATTTGATGAAATATCCAAATATGTGAGTTGTTTTGCATTGCCTATGTCGGCATGAAGTGGTCCATGTAGGTTGTTGAAAGATAAGGTAATCTCGGTTAATGTTGGAATTCTGAAGAGCTCCTTTGGTATGTTGCCATGAAGATTATTGTTGGAAATGTACAGTAACCCAAGTGTCTGGAGGTTCCCTAGGATTGGGGATATGTGTCCATCGAACTGGTTTGAGTATAGATAGAGCTCTTCCAGTTGAGACATGTTTGAGAAGGATGATGGAATGGCCCCGGTAAAGAAATTGTTGTTTAGTGTTACTTTCTGTAGATTTGTGAGAGTTCCGATCCAATCTGGAACTCCACCTATAAATTTATTGCCGTTCAGTGCTACACTGATCAGTTTGTGTAGGTTTGCTATGCCATAAGGAAACTCCCCTGACAGTGTATTATTTGCCAAGTATAGAAACAGGAGTTGACTGGAAAGGTTGCCCACTGAATTTGGTACATTGCCTTGTAGCTGATTAAACGATATTGACAACACTCGTAGCTCAGTGCAATTTGCTAAACTATTCATAAACTCCCAGTCTTGCTTGTTACTTGCTTGTATTTTGTTCATCTCAAGATTTAACAGAGTCAATTTAGAAAGTTTGCCGATGGAGCTAGGCACCACCCCAGTGAAGTTATTGCTTGGTATATCGAACTGTAACAGCTTGGAGACATTTGTGAGAGAAGGTGGGATAAGGCCAGTAAAAAAGTTGGCGCCTAGCTCGAGCAGTTCAAGGTTAGGAAGAGAGTCGCCAATATTTGGCGGTAAATCTCCACTTAGATCATTCTCAGAAGCAGCCAACATAATTAGGCTAGAAAGATTCAGGATGGGTTGTGGAAAACTGCCTGAAAACTTGTTTCCTTCCATAAACAGATATTGCAGGCCTGACAACTTTGCAAACTCACCTGGGATGCTCCCCTCAATGTTGTTGGTATACAATGCAAACGCATATAATGCTGTGATGTTGGCAAGAGAAGCAGGGATAGTTCCAGTGAGATTATTAGCCCCAAGCATCAGCATTTGAAGGCCATGAGGCAAATCTGCAGGTATCTGTCCAGCTAGTTGATTATGGGACAGCCACAAAGCCTCCAGCCTGGAACAGTTTGCTAGACTGGGTATCCTACCTTGCAGCGTATTATTAGCCAAGTTGAGATTTTGGAGGCGATGGAGACGGCCAAGGGATGGAGGAATCTCTCCGGTCAATGAATTAGTCGATAGGATCAGGATTCTCAGGAATGTTAAGTTTCCAAGCGAAGGAGAGATTGAACCAGCTAAGCCTTGATTCTGAAGACGAAGAGAAGTGACATGATTTGGGTGCTTGGGGCTACACTGGACACCTTTCCAGCTGCAGAAATGGGTGGTGTCATTCCAGGACACCAAGGCTTGCTGTGGATCACTGGTGATGGCCTTCTTGAACTCCAGTAGCCACAGCCTATCTGTGCTGTTTCTGTCCAAGGAACAGATGGCAACACGTGCAGAGCATGCTATGAGCAGCAAGAGAAACTGTTGGATTGCACTATGCTTCATGGCTAGGCTTGGTATCTTCAGTAAGTTGGAACCCTTGAGTACATGCATGAATAAATTGAAAGGGTGGAAAATTAAAGTCCACATTAGAAACAAATGCGAATATGGATATCTATATTACAAGTTTTATCGGATACAAATTTGGAGAATTTGGATTTCCAGACATCCATTTCCATCCCTACGGGCAAAAAGACATGTTTTTTTTTTCTTTCTAATTAGTCCTTTTTCCTAAAAAAAACTACATTTAGATATCTTAGGCAAAAAATTACTGAAATGGACCCTGACACGACGCCTAGTTTACATGTCTCAGTGCCATTGACCATGGCGCCGAGGTGGACGTCCTGAAATTACTTGGCACGTGTCTCTAACCTTGGCACCATGTTGTCTGGTGCCTAGCGCCGTGACGTGTAAAATATACGCCAGTGATAGATAAGGGTGTATTTCTGCAATTATTTATTTGAGGGGGTCAAAATGTAACTTTTTAAAAAGACTAAATTAGAAAAAAAAGATCTGCAACAAAGACAGCCTCTGCTGTTTCCTAAAGATTACTCTAATTTGTTAGCTCTGCATCTACAGTTTGTTTGGCGAAACTAAAGTTGCTAGACGGATGGAGGAATTGGTCGAAGAAGAGCTCAAATTAAACTCGACGCATAGACAGAGAAATACTGAGATACACACCTGCAGCCACAGCCAGCGGCCACCCAACGATATGTAGCTTGCTGATGAGTCACCTGTTTAGTACTTCCAAGTTTAGTCATCCTTTGTTGCTGGCTTCACGATATGTATGGGGCAAAGGAGAAGCGGAGTTCTTATTCTTACCATTCGCCCGGTGGTGGAGGTCGAGAATAGGAAAGGAGTCGTTAGATTCTCAGTCAGTGGCGCCACTGCTACTTGCAGCACGCGGGCAAAGTTCAGCAGGTCGGGTCATTTTCCATATGGACGTAGGAATGTGTTGTGAATTCAAAGTCAACCGGTCAAAGACCAATGTGACTTTGATGGTGACCAAATCATTGAGAGGGAAGATGCTTAGAAATTTCATACTATCCTCTCTAGAAGATGGATAGGAGAGCTGAAGGATATCACTGTGGCATGAGTCATTGATCACTGTGGCACTCAGATGTTCAGCGGCAAGCTATACACTCAGATGTGTTCCTTGCTTTGTTTTTATCAGTCAACCATCTGCCCAATCATCTGTTCTATTTACCCCTGTCAACTTTTGCCTTTTCACAACTTCAAGCACCGAGAAGAAACATGGAAGATGTGAATGTAAATCAGGAGAATGACACATGGGGATCAAATATTTTCTCAGCAACAAAAAATTATAGGAGGTTGATTGGACAGCACCAAGTTCATCCTGTTTTTAGATGGCTGTGGAAAATAACTTGCCAACCAAAACACAAGATCTTCTTTTGGTTGCTCTTGAAAAACAAGTTCAGCAGGAGACGGAACATCCTTAGGAGGAAGAACATGCATTTGAAGACATATAACTGTGATCTCTGTCAGTTAGCAATAGAAGAAACACTCCATCTATTCCTAGAATGCCCCTTTGCAAGAATCTGGTGGGGAATCATAAACTTAAGATATACAGTTATATGTTACTGACTTACTGTGACCCTGTGGATGCTGAAGTATAGTATAAATGGTGCCTTAAAATTTGCGAATTGCGTTGTAACAGGAACAAAAATAATTCCACAGTTGACAATTCAAAATGATGCAATCAACTGTGGCTGAATGTAGATTAAGGTACTTACTGTGCTTGGACGATTCAAAATAATTGCGTACTCTGCAATCAAGGAAACAGAGTAGACTTCAGGTCCACTCACTACAATTCCACAGTTGCGGTACCCATGCCTGTCCTAGTAGGTAGGCGCAGGGCATGTCGTCGTCAATCGTCGGCGTCTTGGACCATTTCCTTACTTTCCAATAAGTTCCTGGAAACTCAAATAAAGCCAAAAGCCAACCCATCTGTAGCAGACAAAGCTAGTACGTAACCTCCAATACAATAAATCAAGGCATCAATCTCTATATGCAGTGAGAGGTAGGTAGCTAGCGAGCCATGTCGTCGTCGCCGGTAAAGGTGTTCGGTTCGCCGGCGTTCACGAACGTGGCACGGGTGCTGCTGTGCCTGGAAGAGGTGGGAGCAGAGTACGAGGTCGTCGACGTCGACTTCCATGCCAAAGAACACAAGGGCCCTGAGCACCTCGCCAGAAACGTAACCACACATCCTGCTTTGCTTCAGTTTCTGACCCATGCAGGGCAGATGCATATATTTGATCCACCCATCTGATTATATTTGCTCGTTTCAGCCGTTCGGACAAGTCCCGGCGTTCCAGGACGGAGACCTCATGCTCTTCCGTAAGTTAAAGTTCGTCGTAGCTTCCACGCTCGTCATCCTTCCTTCTAGAACTAGATTAATTACTAGTTAATCTCATACATCCCGTTCCTGAGATTTGATTTGAGTCTCCAATAATTAATATATAAGCCAGCGTATGCGTGTGTATCTGGATGATCGGCAGAGTCCCGTGCCATCTGCCGGTACGTACTCCGCAAGTACAAGACGACGCCCCATCTCCCGGCGGATGGCAGCAACCTCCTCCTCATCAGGGACGGCGGCGGCGGCGGCCTGGACGAACAGGCGCTCGTCGACGCCTGGCTGGACGTGGAGGCGCTGCAGTACGAGCCGGAGGTGCACGCGGTGTTCGTGCAGCACCGCGTCGTCCCGGCGCTCGGCGGGACGCCCGACGAGGAGATCATCCGCGAGAGCGTGGGCAAGCTGAGGAAGGTGCTGGAGGTGTACGAGGCGCGGCTCGCCGAGCACAGGTACCTGGCCGGCGACGCCGTCAGCCTCGCGGACCTCAGCCACTTCCCCTACACGTACTACTTCATGGCGATGCCGTACGCGCAGCAGGTGTTCGACGACTCGTTCCCTCGCGTCAGGGCGTGGTGGGAGGACCTTCTGGCACGACCGGCGGTGCGCAAGGTAAAGGCCATGATGGACGGGTGCTATGGCTCATGAGACAGGATAGGAAAGCGTGTATCTTGTCGCCGGCGTGCCTCAGCGCCTCACTGATTGATGAATTCATTAAGTGTCTTGTGTCTAATAAAGAGCTTTTTATATATATTATGTATACTAGCAACAAACGCGCTCGTGCGTTGTAACGGGAGAAAAAATCGAACATCGATGAAAAACACAGACAAGAATATATTTATTTATTTTTTATCTGTTTTTCTATATATGGTCTTTTCAAAGTTTCAAATAGTTTGTGATCGAGTCCATTGCTATTTATTTTTATTTCTATTCTTTTTTATCTATAATATATGTCATTGGCTTTTCCTACAAACCAGATGAGTTCGTGAAGGAGTCCAATGCTATGTTTTATTTCTACTCTATTTCTCTATATGCTTCCATTGCTTTCTTCCTATTTCCTCCTACACATTTCCGTGAAACATGCCATATGTAAATTACCCACATACGAGTTTATAAACAATAACTAATATCAATAGAACCTATATATATATATATATATATATATATATATATATATATATATATATATATATATATATACCTATTATTAATAATTAAAGAGATAAAATTTCAGTTTTTTTTCGTCTATCTTTTTTTTTTTGGTCCGTCTCCATGTAAGTAACTTCGTGAATGTGGAATTGTCTCTATTTAACTTATACTATCCTTCTATATATATATGGAAGATTTTTTTAAAATATTTTGGAATTGTACACAAGCATGAGTCCTAATCCAAATATATGACCAACACGAGTTCAAGTGATAGGTAAAAAAAACACAAGAAGGGAAGCTAGAAATCCTATCCTATATATAGTCGTCCAAATAGAGCTCTGCTTCTATGACCGTTCCAAAAAGACAAAAAAAAAAATCAAACGCACCATACTCATACACGAGAGTTCATGACCAAGTTCAAGTAACAGGTAAGAAAAGGGCAAGAAGAAAATTAAGAATCAACAAGACACCAAATCAAATAGAAAAGGAATTCCTAATGAGTGCTAAGATTTTCTCAGACCCATATGAGTAAAAGAATATCTATCTATACAACCACTAGATACGTCCGTCCTCGACTCTGGTTAGTACCAGAGTCCTAAAACTGATCAGTTTTAATTGTGCGATGAGTTAGATTTGCTTAGTAATTTGTGTCGCGCATAGACTAATACGATTTGTGCATCAATCAAATCTATATACCTGAGGCAAAATTTCCATCTATTCATGTTTTAATCTTCCTCTAACTACTGGATAATAGAGAATTTTTCTGTTTGAACTTATATATATAACCCGTATTCATATAAGTTTGAATGTACTTCTTTATCTAACATGATACAGAGTTCGATTCCAAAACCTATTAAGTCGTATATGTGACCCAGACTCATAAACAACTGACTTTCTATATGAATCATATTCCGATATGGCTCATGGTGGAAGATAAATATATTATATTCTTCCTATTCTTATTCGTGTTTTTCAGTAACATTCAATTTTTTTCTTCTGTTGCATCGCACGGGCATATTTGCTAGCAATAATAACTACCCACATTCTATTCCCTATACACCATCGTAAAAAATCATATTTTCTTTTGTATCATCGAAAAAGTTTGACAGTCTTTAGCATCACTGTTCCAAAAAAAAAAAATTACCCTCCACACCACTATCGTTAGATTAGGCTGTCAAACTGCAGATCTAAAAAGTCGAAAATACTCTTAATCTGAATATATCATTATTTTTCTAATATCTTAACAATTTCAAATAAAAAAACTTAAAACTAGAAAGTTATAGATCTAGCGAGATCAAATGTCTTCATTTATTTCCGCAAAAAATATATTATTTTTTTAAGGTATATTAATCATATCAAATCAGATCTTTTTTTTGCGAAATTAAATGAAGATAATTTTTATATGAAAGCTGATCTCGACCAGATCTATCAAACATGTCCATTTTTAAAGACTAACAGAACTAGATATTGTATATGAGAATTGAGAAATGAAAATTCATTTATTGAGATATTCGTTCAGAAAACCACTGAGCTCGCCGAGTCGCCCTTCAGTTTCGGCTAAGATACGCATTCCTGATCCCGTGCAGCTTGGCAGCCACCTCCTGCATGCTGATGCGCTCGTTGGGGGACGTCTTGGTGCAGCAGAGTCCAATGTTGATAACAGACTGCAGAATCTGAGCTTCACTGTCCTTGATGGGCATTGGCGTCTCCATGCTGAGGTCCAGCTCTTGCAGCAGCTGTGGGTCAACAATCTGCAGCACCTTTGTCAGGGAAATTGATCTCTGAGAACTTTACAATGGTCATCCCATCCTTGAACATGTTATCTGTTGGCCTCCTTCGGATGAATATCTCTAGGAGAACGACTCCGAAGCAGTATACATCCCAGGAAGTTGAAACCTGACCACCCCCTGCACATTCTATAGACGTGGAAATATTTTAGCTAAAATGATTATAGACATTATGGAATTATAAACCATTATCAGTTTACATACACTGAGAATGAAGGACGACCAGGGGGTGAATGGGAGCCAAATCAAATTTCTTCTCACACTTAATCCTTGTCTCAAAATCACGCCCAAAACTCGAGCTCGAGAGAAGCGACACGCACATGATCCAACACGTGGGTGGACACCTTAGGAAAGACCCTAGAGGTGCAGCGGAGCAGTCAGAAGAAGTCGACGAACGATAGAAGCCACGAACTCGAAACGTGACCCGATTGAGGTACTCTCAACCCATAGAAAGAAGAGACAAGAGCGAATACATGGTGGATAAATACCCATGTAGTTCAGTTTTGTGATGAGTGATTGCCCAACACTTGAGCGGTTCAGTTTGAGTGGCTTACTTCTAATCCTTTGCGAAAGCAAATGTGTGTCTGTCTATCGACTTGTGGTGTGCAGGTACTATGCCTAGTGACAGTGGTCAATGGCATGGAGAAGGTCGAGTAGAGGCTTGCCGTGCTGATGGACTGAGAGCAGTGAAGGGCGGAAGCGGGGCTCGGACTGAGGGACCATGGGCGCCGGCGGACTAGCTGTGGTGGCTAGTGCTTGGCACCGACGAGTGCGAGAAGACATGGAGGTAGACCGAGTCGACCGAGTCAAGACGGTGGACGCGCGAGTCGCGTTTTTGCTCCTCTTAATCCTCTTTGTTCATGCGATGATTTCTCTTGATTGAGAGGGAGTTTTACGATTCCGTTTGAACCAAGTTGTGCGGGATCACGAGTAGAAGATTTGCACAGAAGGGTTTCGTCCCAAACATCTTGAACACATAGATCGAGCAAATTCTATTTCGTGTTCTTTTTTTTAGAGTTTTTCCCGAAATCATTTTGTTCTCGTTTACTCACACCAAATTGAGCGATGATTTCTTGGGGATAGCTCCTCCATAGCCTTGGGATCATGCCCACAAAATTTGGTGGCTATTGGTGAAGATTTGGAAGTGATTTGGGAAGATTTGGGGGAGAGACGATTCAAAATCGCCCCCAAATCGCGTCTATCCAGCCAACCGCGGACAGTCCGGGATTTATTCCCGGACAGTCCGGGAGTCGGGGCAGAAACTCAGCTTCTCGGGGTGATTTTCTGAGTTTTGCCGGCGGACTGTCCGGGGTTTTTCGCGGACTGTCCGCAGTGCAAATCCGCCGAACAACACTGATTCTGGATATTCTATTGGATGTTTTTCGGCTTAACGGCGGACTGTCCGGGGCCAATTTGCGGACTATCCGCAGGTCATTTTTCCAGCAAGGGCGGACAATCCGCGGTTCACTCCCGGACAGTTCGCAAAAGCTGCAGAACTGTTTTGCTTGTATCTCACTCGCCCGGACTCCGAATCAAGTTCTGTTTGTTGCGTTGGATTCGTATTCACGTAGGGAACATGATGAGACACTTTTGAGACCAGTTCTCAAAGGTGATTTTTGGGTGTGCTCTTGCCTCTTCTCTGTAGAGGTTGAGAGCACCTCTTTCGGGTCGCGTTTCGAGTTCGTGGTTTCGATCTTTCACCGACCTTCTCCGACCGCTCCGCTGCACCTCTAGGGTCTTCCTAAGGTGTCCACCTACTTGTTAGGTCGTGTGCGCGTCGTTTCATCCGAGCTCAAGTTTTGGGCGTGATTTTGGGACAAGGGTCAAGCAATAGAAGTTTTCGAAAGGAATTTTTATTTGGCTCCCATTAACCCCCCCCCCTTTGATCGCCGTTTTCGGTCCTTCACAAGAGCACACCCCAAAAATACTTATGAGAACTGGTCTCAAAAGCACCTCATCATGTTCCTTACGTGAATACGAATCCAACGCAACAAACGGAACTTGATCCGGAGTCCGGACGAGAGAGATATGAGCAAAACACCAAAGTTGTTTTTGCATAGTGTTTGCTCACACAGGCTCGGACTGTCCGTAGCTTGATTCTGACGAGCGGCGGACTGTCCGCAGGTGAGGCTCGGACTGTCCGCTGGCAAAACCGAAAATGCCGAACAAAAGGTCCAGAAACTGTGTTTCTCTGCGGATTTGAACTGCGGACAGTCCGCGAAAAATCTCGGACAGTCCGCCGGCAAAACTCAAAAAATCACCCCGAGAAACTCTGTTTCTGCCCCGCACTCCCGGACTGTCCGGGAATAAACCCCGGACTGTCCCGCGTTTCCTGGACATACGCGATTTGGGGGCGATTTTGAATCGCCTCTCCCCCAAATCTCCCCAAATCACTACCAAATTTTCACCAATAGCAATCAAACTTTGTAGGCGTGATCCTAGTGCTTTGGAGGAGCTATCCCGAAGAAATCATCGCTCAATTTGGTGTGAATAAACGGGAACAAAAGGATTTCGAGAAAAAACGAAGAACACGAGAGAGAAATTGTCCGATCTATGTGCTCAAGATGTTTGGGGTGATACCCTTCAGTGCAATTGATCCTATCATGATCCCGCATAACTTGGTTGAAACGGAATCGCAAAACTCGCCCTCAATCAAGTGAAATCAACACATGAATTTAGAGGATTAGAGAGGAGAAAAAATGCGATTAGCGAAGAACACAAGCAAAAGAGACACAATCACGAAATCAAAGCCAACCTGGCTTACGGAGGGTAAGGCCTCCGATTCCCACCAAAAACCAAGTGCGAGTTGTTACAAAGATTGAGAGAAATCAACCTAAGGACCTCATTAACTAGAGAGAGGGTAGAGAGAGAGGTGGTGTAAATGATTAGGGTTCAAGAGGTGGGATGAGGGATACCCCTTCACCCCCTACTTATCGGGCTTTGGCTATTTCCCAAAGACCCCCCTAGATACACTGAGTGAACTATCTAGCCTAAGCATTGCAGTCCAAGCTCCGGAAAATATCTCCTGCATTTTGAATGGACGACCTCCTGCCAGGATTGTCGTCGCCTCGACGCAACCTATAGGATTCCGCCACGTGCCATCCCCGCTTCCTCGGAAGCTCCGCCCGGGTTTTGAGGCCCAAACCCGCGAAACCTGCTACCGGTAGCTTTCGGTTCAACTACCGAACCCCGAGTTTTGAGGCCCAAACTCGGAAACCGTCCACCGATGGTTTTGAGGCCCAAACCGCTCGACTCGAGCGATCGTGTCCTCGCCCGGTCGGACTCCGAGTCCCGTGAGCTTCCTGCTCGACCCGCTCGTCCGTCGTCTTGACTCGGTGGACTCGGTCTACCTCCATGTCTTCCCGCACTCACCGGTGCCAAACACTAGCCACCACAGCTAGTTCGCCGGCGCCCATGGTCACTCAGTCCGAGCCCCGCTTCCGCCCTTCACCGCTCTTAGTCCATCAGCACGACAAGCCTCTACTCGACCTTCTCCACGCCATTGACCACTGTCACTAGGCATAGCACAAGCCAATAGACAGACACACATTTGCTTTCGCAAAGATTAGTGATAACCGCTCAAACTGAAACACCCCAATGTTCATCAATCACTCATCACAAAACTGAACATCATGGGCACATATAATCTCATTGATTATCTCAGTTTTATATTTAACTGGTCTTAAGTTCTAGGTACTCCCTCTGTCCATGAAATAATAGAATTTTGGATTTGTCCTAAGTCAAACTTTTTAAAATTTGAACCAAATTTCTAGAAAAAAGTATTAAAAGTCGTGATATCAAATTAGTATCATTAGATTTATCATAGAACATATTTTCACATGGTGCATATTTTAAGTCATAGATGTTATTATATTTTTTATATAGTTAGTCAAAGTTTAAAAAGTTTGACTGGCATGGATTATAGGAATTGATTCTTTCAGGAACGGAGGGAGTATAAAATATAGAAAGTGCCCCTATGCATGCAAACCTATGGTGCAACACGCCATCATGTTTTGACCTAAGGGTCTTAAGCGACATTTATTTTACATCTATGGTGTATATTAGCTCCTAGTGTCTAGGTTTTGATTTCTTCTAGTTTTGTCGAGGCAGGGGTGTATATACTGTATATGTCAAGTGGCAAGGAGAAGTAACAAGCATTGTGTTGCAACTTAACTATATAAACCCGCAATGTTCACCGATACATATGCTATATAAAATGATTAAGGTATTGTTCGACAAAGACTTCAATTAATAATTGAGCTATCACAATCCAAAATGAACGTCAGAAAGCATTGTTCTGGGATAAATTAATTAGAAACAAAGTGTTGAGCAGGGATCATTCTTCATTGGCCTTAATCTCCAACAACAACCAATCCTTCCTTAGATTCTTTGGTAACCTTAAAAGAGATTTGACCCGGCGGCAGTTGTCACGGCTAAGAATTCTGTACACTTTTACCTCATCATCATGATCCAATCCATAGCTAGGTATCTCTTGAAATGCCTCCGAGATCTCTGATGCTTGCAAAGAGTAAGAATTGCCTCTTATTAACTTCTCGTCAACAATGTCTGCTGGCGGCGGTGGCCTCGCATTGCCCTTCTGCCTTTGTCGTATCAATGTACCATCACTGCCACCACTACTAGGATAAGAATTGAAGAAAGACGATACGTTGCTGGGGATTATTATATTATCGCCTGACATGAGTGAGAACCCATCTTCTTGGCGTGACACAGAATGTATCGTTTTGCTTCCCATGTTGACCATTAGGACACTCATAGTGCAGACTCTACTAATAGAGTATATGTCTTTAAGACTCCATCACAAGATTCTATGCTCTCTAATGCAACGTTTATAATAGTAGTTTTTATAGATAAAAAAAATTATTATGCAACATAAAAACAACTGATCAGCTGTGGCATAATGCTATGTACGTGACCAACAATGCATACGTATATCACTGAACCGGCAAATATTTTCCACATCGATGAAAGTTTAGATAATAGGCATGAGTCATCCGTTACAAAGGGAAGCAGCACAGAATAGCAGCAGAGGACAGAGGTTAAGAAAGGGAAGCAGTAGCATACATGAATGAGTAAAAAATTCACGTGGCTGAATCTATGGATAGTTGCAGAGGATAGCAGCTCATACGCAACTATATATATTCACAAATGCCGTGGCGCAAGTGTCTCTCTCCATTCACAACTATTTTCCACTAGTCACAAGAATTAAAATAGCAATTATAATAGGAAATAAAAGCAATTGGTGCTGCATAGCAGGCGCAAGTGTCTCTCTCCACAGCAATTATAATAGGAGCTTGGCGGCCTCGCGCGCGGGGGATTTGACAGCCTCGCGAGGAAGAAGCAGATGGGCGTGCGGGCGACGGAACAGTAGACGCGCGGCGCGGGATTCGGCGGCCTCGCGCGGAAGAAGCTGGGCGCGCGGGGATTGCGGCGGCTGCGGCTTGCGGGTGTACGGGATCCTGAGGACGCTTGGAAGCAGATGAGCTCTGTGGCATCAACCATGCCCTCCTTCACCCATCCGGCGGCAATGTCGTCACCGCCGCCGCCATTGCCGACCCTCATCGTCCAGGTCTCGATATGGTGTAGGCGTGGCGAGAACGTTGGCAGTCGGAGGCACCGGCGCCGCCACAGCAGCAGCGGGGGAAGATGTTGACGAACTTGAGCGTGTCGCCACCAGCGGTGGCGCAGACGTTCCGGTTTGTTGGCGGCCCGCATATGTTTTCCCTTGGGAGCGGCAGATACTGCAGCCTGGGTGTCTCCTCGAACACGTCGCAGAGCACGACGCTGTGCCCCCGTAGGTCGACCCGAGCAGAGTAGCCCGCTGTCGCCGACAGGTACGACGGCGTTCCACAACAAAGTAACTTCATTGGCGTCGCCAAACCTCATCTGTAGACGCCTGACTCTCCACTTACCGCCAGGACGGTACAAGGATAGGTCCATCGCCGTCATCTGCTCCGGCGTGCACGGCTCCGGCGTGCTCGGCCACGACGCCGTCATGAGCTGCGCCACCACGAGCTCGTCCTTGCCACGGCGCACGAGGCCGGTGCAACGAGGCTGGAGATTGGAAGGCGGGAGCAAAGACAGCGACGGCGGCCGCGGGGGGTCCGCAGCGGCGGCGCCCGCATTGTAGACGAAGTGGTCTATCATGTATCCAAGCGTTTCGTCTTCGATGGCAACCCCGATGAGCACGGAGTCGCCGTGCGCCGCGACGACCGTAGAATACTTCGCGTCGAGGCCGTCAGGAATGTGGAGGCAGGCGCACGAAATCCCGGGGGCTCTGCCAGGCGGAGGGAGACTTGGATCAGCAGGCCGGTGCTGGTGCGGGCGGCCGCCAATGTCTTGCTGGCGTCGCCGGAAGTGGAGCAAGACGAGCCCTCATCGGCAAGGATCTTCGTGTGCTGCACAAGCATCACCCACGGCGGGTAGGTGGCGGAGGAGGACGGATCGGAGGGAGGTTGCGCCGTTTATGCTTCCATGGGCGCCGCCGCCATTATCACCGCTGAACAGTTGCGTGCCCTAGCTAGCTACTCCAATGGGTAAGGATCGATGCGTCAATCCTCGGCGGTGGGCTTGAGCTACACATATACGGAGTACTCGTTTATATTTCCCGTGTATTGCAAACGCAAACTTTGTAACCGATCGACTTGTACCATGTATCCTATCTTATATATTGCCAAAACAAGAAGTCAAACAATTTTCAATTTGATCAATTCCATATAAAAAAATTATATATTATTTATGATGATGGACGAGTATAATGGATTAACTATGAAATCTACTTTTCATTGTAAATTTATTTGGACATAATATTGATGATATATTTTTTTAAATGATTGAACTTAAATGATTTAATTTAGAGTTTGTACCACTAACAAAAGTGAATCTGAATCCACCGTCAATCCATGAAATGTGGTTTTGGTTAGAAAGGCCTATTTTCCCCGTAGGATCGAAAGGGTGTTTGGATCTCACAGGGTCTAAACTTTAGACCTGTTATATCGTATATTTAGGCACCCGCAACCGCCAACCGTTGCGCTGGCATGGGCAACCGCATCCCCGTGCTAGCTAAGGACCTGCACCACTAGTTGCCAGGAAGGGGGTGAGGCAAGTAAGACCCTGTTTGGATCCCTACCTCTAAACTTTAGAGGACTCTAAACTTTACAACACTTTAGATCACTTTTTATGTCTAAAGTTCTAATGTGAGATGAGATAAACTTTAAAGCTAACTTTAGACCACCTATTTGAAGTTTTAGCTCTAAAGTTTAGAGCTCCAAAGTTTAGATGGGAGCATCCAAACAGGGCCTAAGAGTGCTGGAAGGGGCAAAGCTCTGGCAGGCTAGGCACTAGCTAGGATATGAAGAGTAGACTCCCCCACCGCTGCACCTGTGGCTAAGAAGGTACATGGTGAGTAGGAGCGCCGGGAGGGGTAAGCCTACGCAGTTTTTTTCCGTTGCTAATTGGAACAAGTGGGGTAGATTAGACGAGTAGGGAAGAAAAGAGGAACATAAATGAATTGGTACGGGAGGGTTATGTGCATAAGTGACAATATGGATAATTTCCATCCAACTCCACGAAGAGGTACGAAACAAACTTTCATGGAGAAACCTTGAGAAGCTCCACCAAATTGTGAATCTGACCCAGGTCCACTATTTGGTGAATCTGGATTTCGTGGAACTAGAGGGCTTTGGTAAGCTTTTGTAAAGTGAGGTTGTTTTTGTGAATTTGGAGGTCGTGGTCTCATGGAGGTCAACCAAACAGACCCTTATTCTACATTCCTAGTAAAAAAAGTTGTTGGCAACACCACCACTAGTACTATATCGTGTTGCACGAGTAGAGTCATGGAATTCATAGTTTGATAATTAAGATGAAGGCTACAACCACTATAAAGGCTCTTGCTCTTTACTAATTAGTATTCCAAAGATCAAGGTTGTTGAAGCCCACTTCAAAAGGGCCAAAATGATGTCATGTGTTCGCAAGGATGGAGAAGAAAAAAGGTAGGAGCTGCAAGCCTACAAAATGATTCCATGTGTAATGAATCTAGCTTTGTAATAAATTATAATGGTACTATGAGATATTCTAATTCATATATGAATCATATGTGTTTGATTTTATGCCAAAGTGTTCAATTTAGGTGGCATGGGTGACACTCGAGGAACAGGTGGAAGCGCGCTTGGAAAGAGACGGGCAAGCAATGCCCGGGTGGGAAGAGGCAAATAACATTTGGGTTGTAGGAGGTAGGCGCTCGAGCGGGCGGAGCTATGTAGACTCAGCTTTAAAGTTAAGCAGCGCAATAAACCACTCCAAACAGGGCCACAACCAGACCATGATGTATAGCTAGATGAGTATAGAGTCGTCATTGTGCACCAAGAACACCATAGATTCCAACACCCTGAAACCATCATGAACCTAGAGGCATACACCCATGAAGCTTCCGAGGGGCTTCGTCAACGAAAGGGAGACTTGGATCGGGTACATGAGCTGCGGTTAGGGTCTTGGATCTAGTTCGCAGTGGAGCAAGTGGAGTAGTCACTACTACATATTCAAATATTACGGTCAGCCCATCACTGCCGAATTGTATTAGGCCGTCAGTGATAAATCTTCATTACCTGTTCAAGCTCTGACAGACCCCAAATGATTGGGTTAGGGGCCGAACCGGCAGTGAATCTTCACTGCTGGTTCCAGCCACGAATCGGCAGTGATGACGAGCTTCACTGTCGGTTTCTGGTTTAAACCTCCTGTGATATGTCTAGTATATATATCGACCTCCCGATCCCTCCTCTGTCCCAACGGAAACAAAATAGTGCTCCATTGTTGTGGCTGCTCTCTTGACCTCCATTGTTGCGGCTGCTCTTCACCAGATTGCTCGAGGAAGAAACTCTTGGATGCTCACAATCTTCTAGCTTATAGTTAGTAACAAGCATACTCCTTTGGATTTGTAGGTTTACATTGCTTTTGTGTTTGGAGATTGATTCTTATTGTAATTGTTTATTTCTCCATTTTGAAGAGGACATTGAATTGGATCTTGAGCAAGGCATCAAAATTGTGGTAAATACACCTTTGAGAAGGTTAGTATAAACGATTGCTATGTGTAGCCAACTAAATTCGAATTTTATGTGTACAAATCCATAGTTTGGAGCTATACTACTGTTCATGATCAAGAAGAGGGTTGTTGCAATTTGTGTGTCCATTTTTTGGAGCTAGGGCATGTTTAGATCCAAAATTATTTGGAAAATTTTAGCACTTTATTTTTATTTGGTAATTATTGTCCAATCATGAAGTAGCTATGTTTAAAAGATTTGTCTCGGAAATTACAGATAAACTGTGTAATTAGTTATATTTTTTACTTTCATTTAATACTCCATGCATGCGTTTAAAGATTCGATGAGATGTGAAATCTTGTAAAGTTTTGGAATTTGGAAGGGAACTAAACAAGCGCCTAAATTGTTGTTTAAAAAGGGTGTGCAATTAATGTTGTTTAAGATGAAGGCTCCATTATTTTTTCTATTTTTTGTCTCCATTATTACATGACATGTTGTAGAACAATTATTTTGTATGGGCTATCTATTTCAATTTTTATAGCGCGACCACTTTCAATTTTTATAGCGCGACTAATTTCAAATTATATCGAAGAATACATTATGCTTATGTGCTTCAAATAATATTGTTTAGAAAGGCTTTCATTCAAATTTTCCTATGTTTTCTCTGTCCTGCCCATTTTACATGTACTAGTCCTCGATATTTCTCTTCGCAACAGAGGGAGATTAGGCCGCCATCACCTACCATCATATCGCTGAACATGGGTTTGCCCTTCCCCAGATGGAGGCTCTTGAGGTAGAAGTTGAGATGGCCGACATCCCAACGTTTGCCCCATAGGAAGAAGGATTGATTAAGATTATTGTTATTGTGTGTAGAGCCTCACAACTTTTGTTCATATACTCCGTATAAAAGAACTGTGGTCCCCAACGTTAGCTCGATAAAGGCAGTCTCAATGGAGGATTTCTAGTTGTAGAGTCCAAAAACAATTAATGTATATAGAAACTATCCTTCCCAACTCATGGTTTCCATAGCAATATTCATTCAAAGGATAAATTAAATGATGCATTAAAATGAGATGGATCAATTGTACCAACAGCTCTCTACAACACACAAGACGCCACATTTTCACCATGATCAGAGACGATGCCACATTTGCACGGTGCTCAGGTTGGCACAACCCATTGCAAAACACATACCAGAGCCATACTAATTAACAATAGCAATCCAAGAATAAAGATAATAGGTACCACATAGTTCATAAAACACAAATTCAGAGATGAAGATAACAGACGACATCATCCATCGTCTCAGGCAGTAACTAAAGTTCATGACATATTAAAATATAAAATAATAAGGTTGCATCATTAGGTTGCACGGCATCATCTTATGTTGGTCCAGCAGTCCTCCAGAATCCATCAACTTGCAAAAATTTTCCATAAACCATCATGTTCCATGACGTTACCTACAACACAAGTGTAAAAACTAAGAAACAATGATTGGAAGATGTTGTCAGATACCTAAGAATAGGGTACCCCAACTTCACACTTCATGTATGTTTATGAAGGACCATGAGCCCATGACACACAAGAGAGGATGAACTAGATCGCTTAAAAACTAAATGCCAAAAACTAATTATATAAACCTATACAAATTCTATCTATTTGTGCTCCAGGTATAAGTGTTGCTATGGAGTGAAGACTTTATTTATTGACATAAATATCTGAGTAGTTTGGGAGCGTATGCTATAAAAACCAACTACTTATGCAAACTAAACAAACTCTAATTAAACTCACACGATTCTAATTCGATGGTCTTAGATGGAGGTGAGACAATTAAGCACTTAAACCCTTCCACCAATCCAATCTTATTCATTTTTTTCAACTCACCCCCAACATCTACTACGTACGGCTGTCACGCAAGTCCGGACGTCGCCGCCGCAGTCGCGGTTCTTCAACTCCCACCGCCGCTGCCGCTGTCCGCAGCCAGGCCCTAGAGCGTCAAGAGGAGAACGGCGGCCGCCACCATCGATCCTGCTGCCGCCAGTGTCATGAGGAGTTCGTCGCCGCTTCTAGAGACCGGCGGCCGCCATCAGTCATAGATGGCCGCCACAGCGCCATCGCAGCCGGCTTCCCTTCCCACGCGCGCTCCCGACCCTGCAGCATCGATCGACCTTGGTTGCCTTGGGGCTCCGTCCAGCTGCAGACGCTGGACATCCGCCGCCCCGTGTGTGGCCGCTCCATGGCGCTAGACGTCCGCCGCCCTGTACGGACGCTGAACGCCTTGAAGGTCCGGTCATGGCCTTGACGCTCGCCCTCATCGCGTGCAGCTGCTCGACGTCATGGAGCTCTGCTGCAGCCGCTCGACGCTCGCCTCCCCTGCGCATGGCGAGCGTGCGGCCGGTAGCAGCCATCCTCCCCGCGTCAGGCCGCCTCGACGACGGCTTGCGCGTCTCCCTTCTCTGCGCACGGGGGCCTCGCTGAACGCAGTGAGCGAGCTCACATATCTCATCTCCGTCTCCCTCCCCTGCCACTCCCTTTCTTGATCCCTCAACAACGTTTCTATGACTCTTGTCGATGCAGCTAGTTACAAAAATCATTGGTGATTTATTGTCCTCTTCCATGTCCGATCTATTCCCTGCATCTCCTTCACCAATCGCCATGTTTGCATATGTATTGTACGTAGATTTTGCGCAGGCAGCCATCGAGTTCGCGGGCGATCGGGCTTGTGGTCCGAGGACAGCGGCAGAGGCGGCGCCCCCATCCCGCAGCAGAGCAGAGTCATGCCTCCCGCCATCGAACACCTCGCGCACGGACTTGCTCAGCATCCCCTTCTGTCGTTCTCCTCTTGGCGTACGTATGTAGATGTTGGGGATGAGTTGGAAAAAAAATGAATAAAATTTGATTGGTGGGAGGGTTTAAGTGCTTAATTGTCCCACCTTCATTTAAGACCATCGAATTAGAATCGTGTTGGTTTGATTAGAGTTTGCGTAGTTAGTTGGTTTTCATAGCCGGCAAACTCTCTCTGTGTTTGATTTGAATGAAATGAAAGATCGCTCGTCATGAAATCCAGCCCAGCCCAGTACTTTCTCGCCACAACGCATGAGGCCCAACATTTACTTCCCACGCCGATTAGGCCCGTTCCATTTCTCAGCCCACTTGAGACAGACGCTCACGCAAGTCATGCGGCACACGCCGGTTCTAATTTCTGACCGTTGTGACCCATACGGAAGGTTCCAAAATCCAAATTCGCCGCCCGGCTCCCCCAGCCGCCCCACCAACGTCTCCCCCGCCGGCGCTCATCCCCTACACATCCCCATTCCCTCCTTCCCTCCCCTCCTCCTCCAAGGCTTCAAACTCACAGAAATCCGCACTCCGCACCCCCAGTGTCTCCTCGCCCTCACCAGCGGGCACCCACCACGCCACGCGCACACCTAGATCAGAGAGATTCCCCACGGCATGGCGGCGGTGGTGGATGGGGACGCCCCGATTGCGGCCTTCGCGGTGGCCAAGGGCGGCATCGTGCTCAAGCACATCTTCCTCAACGCGCCCCCGCCGGAGTCGACGCGCGAGGCCGGCAGACGAGGGGTGGAGAACGGCGAGGAGGAGGAGGAGGACCCGCCGGTGATGGTGGGGCGGCACCCCGACTGCCACGTGCTCGTCGACCACCCCAGCGTCAGCCGTTTCCACCTCCAGCTACGGTGCCGACGTCGACAGAGGCTCATCACCGTCACTGACCTCTGCTCCGGTGAGACGCCGGGGCCCGCTCTGTTTCCTCCCCCCTCCCCCCCCCCCCCCCCCCCCCCCCCCCCCCTTCCTCTGCATCCGCGCGTGTTGAGCTCGTGATCGCGGCGCTGGCACGGGTGATCCGGTTCCGCGACTGGGCTGGTCTGTTTGTGTTCGTTTCAATTGATTCCTGCTCGTTCAACTGTGGCGTATGCTATTTGGGGATTTTACGAGGACTTTAATACCTTATTATTGCACTTGGATCATCACGGAATGGGATCAATGCTGCCTTTGTTTATTGTGGATTTCGGTTCAGATTTTGTTCCCCGTCGAAATTTCCTACAGAATTATAGTGTCGCAGTCTTCCAATTTCGATTCAAACGATGTGGAAGTTAACTCGGCGTTCTCTCATCGTTGGGGTCCTCATTTGATGCAGTGCACGGCACATGGGTTTTCGGGGCGACGGATCCCACCGAACACGCCAGTGGATCTCGCCACTGGTGACACCCTGCGTCTCGGGGCCTCTAAGAGGGAGTATAGGCTACTCTGGCTATCGATGCGCGAGGCATTTGAGATGGACGATCTTCTGTATATGCCGTCGCTCCCTGAGGAGGACAAAGAGGAGGGAGAGCCCCATGCTTATAAGGTACCAAGTCGCTAATTCTCCTTTATATGCTCGTAGAGTCGTAGATGAAATTTCTTATTGTTTTGGCACTTGCTGTCTATTCCCTTTGGTGTGTGGTTTATGTGTTTGATGAATTGTGCAGGAACCTAGCAGCCAGTTCGTGCCTGGGCACAGGGGGCCAGTGGACATGGAGACCCATCAGGTTTGTTCACAGCAAATCAATATTACTGAATACCAGAAACATTGTATGAAATGCTATTGTACCTATAGAGCTGCAATCTATGTTTCATTGTTTATTGATTTGGTAGCCTGCTGAAACTGCAAAGTGATGCATATTTTTTTGGTATTAGTATGGTTATGTATGATCTTCTTTGCATCTAAGTAATAGACCTGCTAGGTGGAAAATTCAAATGCAGCAAGATGTATTTGTTTAATATGGATGGTCTGAATTGCTTCTAATATTGATGTGGTGACTAGTTCCTCCACTGTAGTAGCGATACAGCATTTCCTACATACCACTTGAACTAGATTTGATCTGTTAATCGTCACTGTTCAATCAACATTATCTTCTTAGTTGTTTATACTGCATTGACTCTGCCATTTGATGGTACCCAGATGCCTGTTTCTTATTAATATTATCACCTTTTTTCCATGCCTTGTGTATGTTGCCTGCCTGCCTAGTGCTAAATGCCTAAATTTGATTGAAATAATGCTGTTGCCTAAATGGAATTTGTCATGCTGTACTCCTGTAGATTTCTTATTATTCGGTCACTTCATGCCAGTCAAAATACATTGTGCATGTGCATAGAATAAGTGCAAATCTCTATTTGCTACATATTATTTTCTATGCTCCTGACTCTATTGTGCTAAGTTTAATTTCTCTGAGATAACATTCCAGTCGTTTATTTGCTTAGTTTATTTTTTAAAAAAGAAAAAACTGGGGTGGTTTGCCCTCTCGGGCCTGAATTTTTTTTCCTTAGCTTCACAAATGAAATTTTTAATGGTTGGTGCGCTTAATTTTCAGCTTGTGTCAAGCAATCGTTTGTGCACATTGAATTCGCTTGGCTGCTTGTCAGGATGTTGTATTTCACAAGTTAAACACTCTGTGCTTGCATTTACTTTGTATGTTAAAGTCAAAGCATATCAGCATTCTCTTCTTAGTTTTTTACTGCATTGACACTACCATACGACAGTACCCAGTTGCCTAATTCCTATAAATATTATCAACTTTTTCCCATGCCTTGTGAAGGCTGCATGCCTGCCTTGTACTAAATTTGATTGAAAATAATTGTGTTGCCCAAATAAAATTTGTCATGCTGTACCGCTGTAGATTTGTTATTATATGGGCACTTCATGCCAGTCGAAATACATTGTGCATGTGCATATAGCCATAGAATAAGTGCGAACCTCTATTTGGTACATATTATTTTCTATGCTCCTGAATCTGTTGTGCTAAGTTAAATTTCTCTGAGATGACATTCCAATTGTTTTTTTGCTTAGATTGACAAATTATTTTTTTTAAAGCCTGTGGGTGGTTTACCCCCTGAATTTTTCTTTCTAGCTTAACAAATGGTTTTTTTTAAAGTAGGTGTGCGTAATTTTCAGCCTGTGTCAAGCAACCGTTTGTGCACATATGAATTCGCTTGTCTGCTTCTCTGAATGTTGTATTTCACAAGTTAAACACTATGTTCTTGCATTTATTTTGTATGTTGAAGTCAATGCATATCAACACTTAATGGGCTGTCCATTATATAAACAAAATTTTGTGACCTTAATTTAGTGTAAACCAAGTCAACTATAGATTGCATCAGCACAAACTATGTGATGAGCTGACAATATATATCCATTATCCAATTCCACTTGTAAACATGTACTATGTCAGTTATTTGGTTTTCAATATCTTTGGGTGTTACTGTTCCTTTCATGTCTACAATTGTTTACATGAGTTATATTGTTCTGGTGTTTTCTTCCTTTTTTTGTCATAGAGATTTTCAACTTTGGATCCATTTTCTGGAAATGATTGCTAACTGTTTGATCTAATATTCAGGATACAAGTGAACAAATTGTGTCACAAGACATTACATTTCCAAGCATAGTGGCCCCCTCCGCACCTCCATTGTCTGACTTTGTTCATCCCCTTTTTGAGGAAGAGCCTTCAGTTTCCCAATTTCATGAGAAAAGAAACGGAGTGACAGAGGAAAAGTTGGTTCTCAAGAATCAAATTTCAGAATCTTTTGGTTCATTGATCATACAGGAAATGCCAGGCACAGTGACAAATGCTGGAAAACCAATCCAGTCAGACAAGCAGGATGCCTCAAACAAAATATCCAAGAGGTCCAAGTTGAAGTCAGTCAAATCACTTCGTGTTGACACAGGCAGGAGCAGGGATAGAAGCAGCACTCTGAGCCATAGCACTCAGAAGGGAGACCAAAATGAGATTCTTGTATGTTCTCAGAGCTGTGGGACAGAATGTGCTGCCTGTATAGCTTTATTTGGTACTTCTGAAGTTGAAAAAACTGAAGAAAAGGAAGAGTTCATTGCTAAAAATAAGGTTGACATGAATCCCCCAGCCAGCATGATCATGGAGGGAAGTTTGAAAGAGAGAGAGCCTGAGAATTATATCCCACGAGATCCAGTTGATGCAAAGCTGCAGAAGGAACTAGGCTTGTTAGATTCTGCTCTCCCTTTGCATTTCAAAGATGATGCATTCACTGACAAAGATATTCCACAATGGAACTGTGCTACTGTTTATACAGAATCTGAGCTTGTTTCAGAAAAACTTATAATGCCAGAAATGAAGCATGATAGTTTGAACCATCTTAACTTGGAGGGAGGTCTCTCAGAAAACGAGAATATGGACCCAAATAACATTGCTGAGGGTCCTGGGAACTGGCCGCTTCAAGGCACCATTTGTGGGAGTCTATTTGACAATTTGGGTACTGAAGGAATTGAAGAAGATGAAGAGATCTGCCCACTGGACAAGGATGAAATCACCCCCAATGTAGATAACATAATAATGGAGAGGAGCCATGGAGGTCTGAAGCCTACCATTTCCCAACAGTTGATGGATTCCATTTCCCCTCTCAATTTAGATCATGATGACTTTTCTGAAAATGAGAACTCCAAGCTGAACACCAGAGACCAGATGAAATCAAATGAACCTGTCTCTGAGAGTCTTAATCCATTAATGACCATTTCACATCTGGAATTGAAAGATGACATCCTTCTGGATATGGAAAACTCAGTGCCGGCTCTGGGAAAGTCTGAGGCTATGTCCCCTGTGAGGCAGGAAAATCTGTTCTCAGACAAGGAGAATGTGACTCCAGCCTCTAAGGTGAAGACCAATGTTAGGAGAGTTCTTGGTACAAGGATCGATAATTCAGTGTCAGCAGCAAATGCTTCAAATAAGAAAAAAGTTCTTGGGTCGAGGGTGGATAATTCAGTGTTAACAGGGAATAGTGCAAATAAGAAGCAATGCAGTGAATTATCATCAAAGTCCGAAAAAATCCACACAGTAGATTTTGAAGTTTTCTATTCAGATAAGGAGAATTTGACCCCTGTAGCTTCAGGAGGCATGAAAGCAAGGAAGTGTCTTCCCAAGGACCTCTCAATCGACTTGGATCAAGATCAGGAAGCATTCTGCTCAGACAAGGAGAACTTGACGCCACTATCTTCTGCAGCTCGGAAAACAAGGGATATGTCTGGAAACGGTACACGAGTTGAAAGTGTGATCGCCAAGAAAAGGGTTGCTGATAGGCTCCCCTTCCAGACTCTTGTGTCAAATTCTCCTTTGAGACCTGCTAGCTCGCATGGTTGTACCTGTGCTGTTGTTGCTAGACCAGCTGACATTGCTGCTGGTGACTTGGTGATCAAGTTGGAAGATAAATTCAACAATCTTTCAGTAAGTTATTGGAGTGATTATATCTGTATGCTCCATATGAATGCATTTTCCTTTTAGTATCGCATCTGACATGACGACTCTTGATGCTGGACAGTGTAATAACCAAGAATCAGGTAGTGCTGGACAAGGTATGAAAACCTGGACCATGGTGGCTAATACAGACAGTCTTCTTAATGACGAATCTAGGAAGGCTATTATGCTGCTAAGAGGCCTAAAAGGAACTCATCTGTTCATACCAAGGATTGGTAAGTTCATTGCAAATACAACTGTTGTAAATGTTGCAAATTTATTCTGTTATGCTCCCATCACCAAATGTTTTGAGATTTGAATAATGTCTGCCTGCATGCATCATTAATTCTGTTGTTTGATTGCTTACTGTTGCCTATGATAATACTCCATCGCAACAGTCAGCCTATATTGCTTATATGTTAACAATTAAGGGCTGCTGGCTTCTGCATTTTTTACATCTTAACTGTCCTTTCAGGCGGTTAACTGATTGTTCATGTGCATTGATTGCTATTTCCTCCTGTTTTACTGATTGGTTTGATCCATCTTGCCTGTGATATCTGCATTGCTTGCCCCCTGTTTGAAGTTTGATTGTGGCACAGATCTACTTGCACTTGTGGGTGCTACTTCCAGTTGCTAACTGAAGTACTACCCTTCTATTTATTCTCTCATAGTAATCAGGGAGTTGGATTCGATGAAGCAGCGGGAGGGCCTGTTCAGGCGGTCAACAAAGGCGACCTCCATCCTGCAATGGATCGAGGAATGCATGGCGACGGAGAGCTGGTGGATCAATGTCCAGAGCTCGGCCGACATGTTCCCGGTAGCACCAACCCCGCCGGCGACCCCTTCAGCGCAGCGCATCGACGAGGAGATCGAGATCAGCTCCGGCTCCGGCTCCTTCAACCCAATGGCGGCGTTCTTCTCCACGCGAAGCTCCGCCGCGCTCGCGGACATCGTCTCTCCCAGACCCGAGGACCGCGTCCTCGACTGCGCCCTCGTCGTCAGCAGGCTCCGGAGCAGTGAGAAGGTGGTCGTCCTGTCCAACAGCGTCACGCTCAAGATCAAAGCCATGGCAGAGGTACGGTACCAGCGTCATCATCACTTGCATTCATCAGTCATCCAGATCGATGGCCATGTCTGCTCTCTGCTATGGGGCATTGGAACTGAAACTGCTTTGGTTGCGTTGCACGAGGAGCAGGGGTTGCCTTGCGAGGGGGCCAAGGAGTTCCGCGAGTCGCTGATGGACCCGTCGTCGAGGCGGTTCATGTGGGCGGCCAGCGCGCCGCGGGGGTCGGCCTGGTCGTGCCTGGACGCGTCGGCGCTGGCGGAGAACTACTACAACAGCCACCACCACGCGATGAAGCGGAGGGTGGTCCCGGCGGCGAGGCCCGCACAGGCCGCCGCCGCCAAGGGCCTGAAGCTCATCCTGCGCCACAACTCCTCCCTGTATGCGCAGGCCACGGACGCCGCCGTCCACAACACGCCGCCGCCGCTGCTGGTGTCGCTGGCCTCGGTGTGAGAGTGAAGACAGACCCTCGAGGCCGCCGGGGGCAGTTTTTTTTTTTTTTTTTACCAAACAAGGAGTTATTTTGACGGTGGTTTGTTCTTTTTTTTTTTGCTGGCATGATTTCCATGCCGAGGGAGGAACCGTGGGCCGTGCAGACTCTGAAGTACCGTCAATGGTTTCGTTTTGGGTCATCGATGAGTTTTGCGTTGAGTCGTGGCCGGCGGGATCAGGATGGCAATGGCAAGAGCTGACGCGGCGCACGTGGACATGTCTGTACGGTTTCGTTGTGACGAGGACGGGCGGCAGTAGAATAAAAAGTGTCGAGGAATGTTTTTCCCAGTAGAAAAATGGCGTGCCATACCTTGAGAAAAAAAAAATACCTTGAGCTGTAGCCTGTCTGTTGGGAAGCTAGATAGCCTAGGCACGAGCATGCAGTGCGTCTCTCTCTCTCTCTCTTTCGCCCCTACTAGCAGGCTAGCAAAGTGTTGGACTGGACATGGTTCAAGTTGAATGGGTCAGCCACACAAATAATTGACACCCATGCCACGCAGCGGCTAGGTAGGAGGTAGGGTAAGCGTGCAGACATGACGCGAACCCGTGGGTCAACCCCTTGATCAGGTCTGCCCTGCCCCCATCGCATTCGCATGTGTAGCAGTTAACTTTCGTTTCCTTTCATGCCCATGCCACTTATTTCGTGTTCTCCTTAAATTCGCATATATAAGGGAAATTTTGCTACGTTGTCCTTGTCAATTTTTTCTTTTCAATTGTGAGTCCCATGTGCCCGCCTGTGACCCCGTCTGACTTGCTTACTGCACGCCCGTAGCATAAATCCTGTAGGAGAACGACTTGACGTGTATTATTCTCGCGTGCGTAACTGCGTCCTGGTAAGTCTGTGATCTGGTTTATTAATAAAAGTTCTTTAAAAATATTTTAAATTTAATTATGTTTATATAACTTTTTGAATAACACAAGTGGTAAGAAAAAAAAAGTCAATTATCTTATAATTTGGGATGGATGAAATAGTAGTAATAAGGGAAATTTTCTTGACGACAAAGCGGGTGGAGGAAGAAGAAATAGCTACGGGCAAAAACATCATTTCACATCTCTTCTCTCACCTTCTAAGCCAAAAATAAATATTTTTAATATGTTCGGTTTCTTTCAACAAATTTTGACACAAACTAAAGTGTCTACCAGTAAGTTGATTTATTTTTGGTGTTCGTTGGCAAATAGATCTCGGTTTTTTTGTTTTCCCTAGGGGCGGATTCAACGGTGGGTGGACCCATGGAGCCCCATTGGCCCCCTTAGAGCATCTCCAAGAGAGTAGCTACAAATACTAGCCAAATTTAATGATTTAGCTACTCTCTAAAATAGATAATACTAGATTACTCCAAAAGACTCTGTAAAATGAAAAAGCTATATGGCTAGTGAGGATGACTATTCAAAAGTAGAGAGCGAATTAGATGGGATAAAGAATCACTAAATATAGAAAGTCATTTACAGAGTCTGTTGGAGACGTTTTTTTGTTAAACAATAACCAAATTTAACTTTAGAAAATGATTTGGCTAGTCTCTTGGAGATGCTCTTAGTCTCCCTATGAATTTATAGGCAAGGTTTCATTATGTGAAGGGTTTTGTTTATATTGTTGTGTGTATTTGTTTAACCCCTTATAAAATTCTTCTTAGATCCGCTGCTAGTTTCGTCGGTAATAATTGTACTTGATACACACGGTTTTGACTGCATGCATCTGAGCTTTCTTGGTCAACGGATCCGGCGACTTGACTTTGGAAGAGGAACCTCTCTCTCTCTGCCCCCAGTTTCACACTCGTACGCAGTCCTTGTTTGACCCTAGTCGTACGCGGAAATCGTAATCGATAGCTAGCTCAAGCCACGAAACCCAAAGCTCCGAAGCTTCTGATGATGAATGAAACAATAAACTGAACCCTTCTGTGTTGCACGGAGTAGATACGTCTGTGCTACATTTAAGACGGTCGCTGGTTGTACAGTAACCTTCGGTTCACATCACATCACATATTCACATCATCGCAATCAACAAAAACGCGTGTTTTGTCTCGTCTCTGTATTGTACTATTGCCTCTATTTGATTATATGCAGTCAACAAATTATCGCAACTTCACGCACTCTATTCTCTTGTTGCATGCAACAAGTTGTTGCAAGTTGCAAGCTCTGATTGAAGAGAGTGTGTTGGCACTCACGACTAAAAATCCTGCATGATGCTCCCATGCTCTTCTTGTCCTAGCTATTAGTAGTTACTCTCAAAATATCTGTAGCAACTTTGGATAAAATATATATTAAAAAATATTAATATAAGATACTCTCTCTGTTCCGTATTTAGAGTCGTTTTAACCCCTGCATGAAGTGTCTAGATTCAGCAATTTATTTATGTATACTTGGACGCAGGTATGGTCATGGTTCAAAGAATCTTCATTGTACCAAATTGAATGCTAAAGCGATTTTGAAAACGGGACAGAGGGAGTATATTGTTGGAAAGATCTTTGCATGTAGTTGTTTTTAATAAAATTATTCGGAGATATAAATATTGCACACAATTTCTACGAATCGAGTCAATTTTGTAGTACGGAAATCAAAAGTATTAGTTAATTTGGGAGAGAGGGAGCCCTAGACAATAAAGGTTACGTTAGACAGGTGCTCAGGAAATTTGAGACAATGAAGCATGTCTAACGGTAATTAACACCCACACCGTGATCAACTGATTATTATACTTCCTCCATATTTATATAAAAAAAGTTATTTTAGACAACGACACGGCCTTCAAAGCATGACTTTGATTTTATATTTTTATAAAAATATTTATTTAAAAATGGTGTATGTATATTTTATGAAAGTATATTTCAAGACAAATTTATTGGTATGGTTTTCATATTTTTAAACTCAATAACTTAAAAGTTATTCATGATTTATATTCCCAAAATGTTGATTGAATTCTTGTTTGTTTGGCTGGTAAAAAATCGGCAGATTGAATAATGTTTTGTGAGAAAAAATACGTTAAACAAACTGAAATAAGTTGAAACTAGTTCAAGCGAGCATATCATTTCTTTCGTAATACGGAGAGAGTACCTTTTTAATATCGGTAACGCTTGTGTCAGGCCGTCCGTCCGGACGTATCCGCGCCGGACACGCATCCTTCTAGGCCTGCGTGGCGATGAACCCAATTTCAAAGGGCCGTAAAATTAAAAGGCCATCTCGAAACCTCCCGCACCCAGTCCTTATCTTCTGCGCTCGTTCCCCGTACGCTACCCATACTGTCATTTCCTTGGCCGCCGCCGGCCTCCTCCACCCCGGATTCCCCTTCCCCCACCTCAACGCTCGACGTGGATGCGCACCACGGAGTGCGAGGTGAAGTCAGCCTCCTGCACCCCGGGTTCCCCTTCCCCCACCTCGACACTCGACGTGGGCGCGTGCCGAGGAGCCGACGTGACCCCCGGTGGCCGGAATCGGTCTATGCAGCCAGGTTCCGGAGCAGACGTCGCTGACTCGGTGACCGGAATCGACATGCGCAGCGTTTCCCTCCCCTGTTGCACGTGTATGTTTCGAGTGTTTCAGACATTTTAGATGTATGTTGCATTTGGTTTTTTATGGATGTTGTAAAAGTAGATCTAAGGATGTTGTAATTGTTTTCCATGCATGTTGCAAACATATCTTTCAAGTGTTTCAAATACTATTGTGTTTTTCTGGACACATGTTGCAAGTATGTTTATCTCAATATGATGTTGCATATGTTTCAAAGATGCAACTTGCATGTGTGTTTCAAGTGTGTTTCGAGCATTTTTTCAAGAGTTTCAGAAATTTGTTTCAAGTGTTTCAATTGCCCTCAAATGTATGTTGCAATAGTTGCATTTGTATGTTTGAAAAGTAGATCGGGTGTTGCATCTCTCCTCCCTACCTTCTGTTGCATCTTCTCCCTAGAGCCGCGCAGAGCATCCATACGACGTTGTGGTTAGGTCCTTTCAAATTGGAGGTGCAGCATGCCTTTTTCCTCGTGTTGCTCAGACGACGCGGGGCAGCGCGAAACGGGCGCAGCGCTGCACAGCTCGGGGCTTGCAGAGAGAGATGGTAGCGCGGTGACAAGAGATAGACCGGGGATGGGTACACACTTTGCGCAAGTTGTGCGGGTGTTCAATGGGTGCCATTTTTTTATTTGACAGCTGCTGTGTTTCGAGTGTTTCAGACATTTCAGAGCCGGAGGAAGGTTTTGTGAGGAAGGTAAAGTAGGTGGGTAACTGCTGACGGTGTGTGTACGTCACGAAGACGACAGCGACGTGCGCACGCGCGGTCTCTCGGGCCTGTTTGGATTTGGGGGCAAATGTTTTACCCCCGTCACATCGAATCTCCCGTCTCTAATTTGGTCTATTTAAAATATACTAATTAAAAAAGTAATTTGTCAGTCGGAAGTAACTTCGCGATACAAATCTTTTAATATAAATTAGTTTATGTTTTGATAATGTTGTGCTATAGTAAATATTTGTTAATTATAGATTAACTTAGCTTAATAGAATCGTCTTGTTAAGTCCTGTATTGACATGTAATTAGTTTTATAAATAGTCTATTTTTAATACAGTAAACTAGTACCAAAAGATTTGATATGACACGGTAAAACATTTATCGCTCCATACAAACATGCCCTCACCAACTGATGCCCTCTCTGTCTCTCGCGCAATGCAAGTGCACAGCGGCGCTGCACACGGGCCCATCTGTGGCGCTGCACAGCAGCCGGCTGCCCTCTTTCTTCGCGGCGGCCATGATTGGTGGGGATCACATGAGCAAAAAGAAAAGGTTGCTCATGATATCCCTGTCTCTGCCTGCCTCAACAAGTGAACAGTTCAGTCAAAGCTTGTCACTGTATCCCATCAAGAATTTCAGCCCTCGCTCCGTTACCGTACGTGATGACATGGAAAGCTGTCCACTTTAGGTCTTATTTAATATACATATATTTATCTCAAACCACATATATTAAAGTATATTTAAATTAATTTACACACTAATATATATAGTTTAAGACGAATATATGTACATTCAAACAAAGCCTTACATGGTTTTGTTGTATTAATTTTCATCCCGGGGCAGATTCATGACCTGGAGGAAAGGAGCGTGAAGATTTAAGCTAGAGGTAGAAATTAACAGTGATTTGGTTGGACACCTATGAATCCATCCAAATTGAAGGACACACTTCTCTGCTTGATCCATGAATTGCCCTATTCATTAACAGTTCAAACGTACTAGTACGTAACAGATATATTTTGCGGCATAATTTTTATAAAATAAATATGAATAATGGTCAAGTTTGAGTAACTAAAATTTGGAAACGAGTTGGTATTGTTTATTGATTGAAATAACAGCCGATTGGCCCTACTACTACTACTACTACTACTACTACTACTACTACTACTACTACTACTACTACTACTACAGCATGCATGCTTCCACGTACAGTAAACGTTATATTTATTTAGAGCAAGTATACTAATGGGCTACAAGCAGACTGAATGTTGAGGTAGAGGAGAGAGGAGAAGTAGGTTGTAAGAGCAAGTACAATAATTGGCTTATAACTAAGCTAGTTAGTATTTTTGATGATGTGGATGAGAGAAGTAAGGAGAGAGAAGAGAGCTTGACTCCTAATCTAACACCAAGCTGGACACGGATGCATAGGTATTAGTGTGTCCCAATAATATAAATGTGAGGAGGGAGAGGAAAAAGAATGGAAACATAAAACAATAAAGAAACATTGTAGATAAGTAAAAGACTAATTGTTGTATGACTTGGCTCTTATTACTTGACTTATAGCCAAGTACTTGGCTCAACTATTGAACCTGCTCTAAAGTTACAGTCAGCTTGGACACAAGAACCAAGAAATATTGTGTAGATCATGCATTGAATGTGAAGGTAAAACCATTATATGAGTGAACTGAGAGGTGGGCTATAAGGGCACTCACAATACAGATTCTATCATAGAGCCTAAATCTATTTATTACCTCGAATCTTATGGACTTGGAGTCTAAATAAGATTTAGAGGCTTGTTTTTTCACCATCTCTCTTTAATAAATATACGGTCATATCAACAAAATACCATAAAAAATGATAATAAATAGTCTTGGACTCTATAATAAAATCTTATATTATGAGTGCCCTAAGAATTCATTCAACCAGTAGTTATTAGCCCTCTTACATGTGAAAATTAGTTACGACTTACGAGCCCGAGCCCAAGCCCCGCAGGGCCACTCAGACTCAGTAATGCGGGTGTGATGGGGTGCGTACACGCCGGAGTACAAACGGCGTTGGAGTTTTGGCTATGGATTTGACTTTGACTTGGAAGGTCTCCGTTCTCATCGCGTTCCCACTCACAAGAGCTTAGCTGCTGTACGTATGCACAATCGTCCGTATCTAAATAATCCTTGCCAGCACCATCTCTGCTGCGTGGCTGAAACTGGAAGCCTGAGATGACTAGACTAGCTTTGAATGAGAGAGAGAGAGAGATCCTGAGCAGGATGCATACATTCCTTGGGAATCTTATCCTTGCAAAGGTTAGGTAGGTTGCTGACAATGGTCTTCGTCGCTCTCCTCATCACACCCATGCTCTTCTCTAACGGTCCCAGCTACTTTGGGCCTGCTTGGATGCCTTTAAATTTTCAAAATTGGATAAAAAGAAATCTAGAGGTAATCAAAACAGAAGGGATAATAGATGAGATACTCAAAATTCATGGAGCAGTTGTAATTAAGAATCCCATAATCCTCCAAGGGGCAAATAACGTGAGATACTTCACCTCTTCAAATCTAAAAAGACTGTTTTGCCCTTACCTTTATCTTTTTTCTCCTTCGTTCCCACATCGTCGGCGTCGTAGCTCCCTTGCCCCCCCCCCCCCCCCTCCTCCGAGTGGATCGAGAGCCACCAGTGCAGCCATCGCTCCCTCATCCACCCAACATGGGCTGCGAGTTGTTCACATTAAAACTACTCTCTTTGTCACTAATAATAAGTGTCATCGTTATTGTTGTTATATGTATAAAAATATGTGCAACATTTATACTTTTAAATAAATTTATTAAAAACTAGATTCAAATATATTTCTAATAATACTAATTATATATATAAACATTAATAATTTTAATAATATATATATATATATATATATATATATATATATATATATTTGGTCGAAGTTGTTTCCGCGAAGCTCAACAATGACAGATTAGAGACCACCTTGCTAGATTTTTATTGTCATTTTAAGAGGACTAGAGTTTAGGCGTTTGGATTCTAGCTCCACCTCAGAGGCTACAGTAGTAGCTAGGATTACAAGGACCATCGGTGCAGTGCTACAAAGAGACAACCGCTCCAGCCAAGCCAGTAGTTGGTCCTTCACTGGGAGTGCCAAGATATCCTACGCAACTCATCACTGTTTGATGAACGAGGAAGAGCAGTGTCAATAAAATATACTCCATCTGACTCAGAAAATGAACGTTTTAAAGTTTTAGTCAACCTAAAACAGTTATGAGTTTGACTAAGCTTAAAAATAGTAAACATATTTGGTGTCATGAATGTATGTTAATATTTTCTCTACATATGAACTCGGTCTAGTCAGTTGTAGTGAAGTGAAGAAAAGAAAGAATGCATCTACAAGACTTGTCAAACCCGGGAGACATCGGCTTTGACATTTTTTCCTCTTATGGATGACCCATTATGTTTAGAATTGCAAACTGATTTTCTATCTCTTTTGTGAGTTTGTTTTAAACATAAGTGTGAGAAGTTTGTAATAATTGGTCTGATTTCTCACTCACTAGTGGGAATGAAGCCGGATGTTTATTTCATTATCTAAAAAAAATGAACTTGGTCTAGTTTATATATAAATGTATGTTAACTTTGACTAAAAATTTGAAGGTATTTTTTTAGGGGAAATACCCCTATTAATTATGGCTTGTTCTTGTTTTCAAGAGCTATGGAGGGTAAACTGTTAGACGATGGGGGAGTTGATTTTCGGTTTCTTTGCTAGATACGGAGTATCACCTCTCATCAAGAACTAAACATGCCCACTAGTGTACATGAGCCCCATTAAGTGTCCAAGCGTTAGAATAACATATTTTGTGGAATAAAATTATATAACCATGGAATGCCAAGATGATTTTGGGGTAAATCTTTTTGCCACTTTTATTATATCTACTTTATGTTTACGACAGTTAGGGCAAGCTACTTACTGCTACCTCTATTCCAAGATAAATCAACTTCTAGAGTTGTTCAATTTTTTTTTTAAGTTCTACCAAATTTATAGAAAAAGGCTATTAGTATTTGTGACACCGAATTCATATCACCAAATACATCATCGTCAAATATATTTTCATAATATGCTTATTTTTGTAGATGTAGTTACCTTTTTTATGCAAACTTAATCAAAGATAAGATCTTGTCAAAAAAAAATCAAAGATAAGATACTTTTGACTTTATGTGATTTTCAAAATTGATTTATTTTGTGATGGAGGTAGCAGTTTTTTTTTACAATTTACCAATCCTTAGATCTTGTTTGGTAGTTTAGTCACCTAAATTTTGGCTGATTTAGTCAATTTTTTGCTAAACACTGTAATTAAATGAAACCAAATGTGTTGTAGCCAATTAGTCACCAAATGACTAGAAGGAATTAAACCTCACAATTTAGTCATTTTGGAGCCAAACATCATGACTAAAGGGACTAAGGGCCTGTTTGGGACTGCTCCGCTCCACGTTTTTCAGCTCTGCTCCACGTTTTTTAGCTAAACGGTTTCAGCTCCACGCACACAGCTCCAGAAAAAAGGTAGAGTTGTGAGAGCACCTAAAGAGGTGCTCCACAAAAACCTGGAGTTTGTAGAGCTACTCTACAGTGGAGTTTGTGGAGCAGAGTTCGTGGAGCAGTCCCAAACAGGCCCTAAAAGACCTCTTTTAGTCTCTTTCATTCACCCAAACCAAGCACATGGTTACTAAAATTTAATTTCTAATTTAGATGACTAAAGTTTAGGTGGAAAAAAACAAACAAGCCGTGAGTTTCATAGATGGGTGACATGATTAGCCGGCCTTTTCTAAGCTTCACACAATTTAAAATGCAGGTGAACAGCATGCTTGATTGTCTCCTTAACCATCATTACTGAAGTCTGGCTATGCAAAACAGGGTGCCCAAGGAATCTAATATGTCCAACGGAATGAGTCAGTAGTCACGGCACTATGGCAGGAATAAACAAAGTCCACGAGGGTACTAGAAAACAACCAAGTGCTTGATAATTCCAAAAAAAAAACGTTTGTACTCGGTTCTTCTCTCACTGCCGTCCTTGTCATCCCAACTGCCCTTATGAATGAACGAAACGAAACAGTGAAAAACACACCCGTGAATCCATATGTTTTCTCGCCACGGTGATACTACATACAGAGTCTGCCAGAACCTTCAGTAAATCGTTTTACTTTGCCAAAAGTTCTTCACTCAATATTTTCTACTACTGTCATTAATAGCCTCTTGAAGTCCCCAAATAAATCTTATCATACTAGCTAGTGTTTCCAACAATTATAGCTGGTGACATAGGAGTAGACATTAATAGCCTTTTAAAGTCTCCAAATAAATCTTATCATACTGGCTAGTATTTTCAACAATTATAGTTGGTAACATAGGAGTAGACCTAGTGTTACATGTTTGCTTAAACTTATTAGTTTAACTGATCAGTAATGTTTTTTCTCTCGTAACAAAACAACATCAGTCGACTTATCAATAAAACAACATCAGCTGACTTATCAGCCGCAGAAACTAGCAGGCTAACAGCTTCTCTAGAGGTTTTATGTGCACTTTCAATCTTTTTGAGATTACTGCACTTTCAATCTTGGTAGTAGTGCTAAGATTGTTGACAATTAAAAGAATTAAAAATTTGAGCACTTGAAGTCTAAAAAGCAAATGGAAAAGGAAACTAGGTATATCGTGTGCATCCCAGATTATGGTGGTGGCCATAATCACTGTTATGTCCCATGATTACTAGGTTATTATGCTACAATATTCAGATGCATCCATTACTTATTATGAAATACGACTGAAGGTGGAAAATTTTCATGACGGGACATCATTTTTGAAGAATACTTCACGATACTTCCTATATCTCTGATTAAATAATATTTTTTAACTTTTAACTAATTTTATAGAAAAAATAACAATATATCGATGATATTAAATGAACACCTGAAAATATATTATATAATAAATCTAATGATGATACTATAAATGTTAATATTTTTTCTAAAATTTAGTCAAAATTCAAAAAAAAACTTAAGATAATATTACAAATTTATTTATTTAGGGACAGAGGAGATAATTTCAGCATTTTAAGAGCTATAAGAATTATTAATTATAACTAGTAGGGTAGTTAATTTCTGTTGTCCTGTAAATGCTCTTTTGACTAGTCTGCCCCGAGAGAAAGAAAAACACCAACTTCCCTTGTTTTTATATGAAGACAATGTCAGTGTACACGTAAAAGTTGTCATGTCTCATCTGGCCAAACTTTTTCTAAAGGCAAAAAGTTAAGACTCTGTCTAAGCCAAAAAGAACGTTTTTTTTGGATCTTGCACTAAATCCAACGTGTACGTTAGGGAACACCATTTCATTTTTTAAGAACCAACATATGGAAAAGTAAATTCAGACAGTTTATTTTGATTGAATAGAGTATAAAAACTATATTAGGAAGTTTTAAAGTTTTAAAACATACGGTTTGTTCGTTTGATAGGATTATGCACTGTTTTGACAGGATTATACACTGCTGGCTAATTTCTTGTGCTGGCTGAATTTAAGCCGGCTGAAAAACCAAGCGGACGGACTGATAATCATTGAAGTCATGGAATTATAGAACCTGCCATTCTTACTTAAAGACTTAACATTTTTAATTTCATTACAATTCGCTTCAACTAATTCTAACTTATTTCAGGTTATTTTAGTTTATTCTCTCTCACACAACAATGTTCAATCAGCTGAAATCAGCCGGCTTTTCAATTTCACTGGTTGCATACATAACTTTTACCAGAAATGAGAAATGGACCGTTACGTGATTTGCAGTTTACAAAAGGAGTAAAGTACATAATAAAGAAAAACAATGGTGACATGGTCGTCGTCTCCTTCCTCCCTCCTTCCTGGTCACCCATGGAGAATTCCTTAGATACGACCTAGCTGCTCCACTGCCACAGACCCCGAGCGCATTTCCATTCTCCACCAACACGCCCTCCCTCTCTTTTGCCCATTCCCAGCCTTGAATCGCAAATCAAAACGCAGATATTTGAGCTGCTCTCACCGTCATCATCTCCTCTCGCCCCATTGGAAGCCGCCTCTCCGCCGAAATTCCTATAAAATAATATGGGTGGAGCCATCACCCACGCCGCCAATCTCCTGTCCTCTTGCGCGCCCAGCTCGTAGCTCCACCTCCACGCCGGATAGATAGATAGAAGAGGCTAATCTTCCCGCCCCCCCTCCCCGTTTGCTGCTCCCCTCCTTTTCTTTTGGCAGGATTGCACATCTTCCCCATGTGACACCTGAAAGAAAGTTGCTGCTGCCGTTTCTCGTTTCTGCTCGTGGGTTTGTCACAGATAAACCTCGCATAAAGCTTCGTTCCTCGGCTCTCGATCTCAATCGGCAGGCCGGGCTCCTCTGTTTCCCCCTCCCCCCTGTTCTTCCGTCTCCAGCTGGGCGGAAATCCTTGGAGGAGCTGCAGGAATTTGCAGCCGCGAGAGGTGGATTTCTCCCCTTCCCTTTTGACCGGTTCGTCATCGCCCAAATTTCTCACTTTTTTTTCCTCCGGGTTTTCCGGTTTCTTGTCCAAGAACAGAACAGGCTTCCCTTTCCTGCTGCGGCGGCGGCCTGCGTACGGTTCTTGATCCAATGCAGCCGGACCCGAGCGGGAACGCCAATGCGAAGGCGAAGCAGCCGGTGACGGCGCCGGCGCTGGGGCGGCCGGCGTCCGTGCTGCCGTACAAGACGGCGAACGTGCGGGACCACTACCGCATCGGCAAGAAGCTGGGGCAAGGGCAGTTCGGCACGACGTACCAGTGCGTGGACAAGGCAGACGGCGGCGAGTACGCGTGCAAGTCCATCCCGAAGCGGAAGCTGCTGTGCCGGGAGGACTACGAGGACGTGTACCGCGAGATCCAGATCATGCACCACCTCTCCGAGCACCCAAACGTCGTCCGCATCCGCGGCGCCTACGAGGACGCGCTCTTCGTCCACATCGTCATGGAGCTCTGTGCTGGCGGCGAGCTCTTCGACCGCATCGTCGCCAAGGGACACTACAGCGAGCGCGCCGCGGCCAAGCTCATCAAGACCATTGTTGGGGTCGTCGAGGGTTGCCACTCGCTCGGCGTCATGCACCGGGACCTCAAGCCCGAGAACTTTCTGCTTGCTAGCACCGCTGAGGAAGCCCCACTCAAGGCCACTGACTTTGGCCTCTCCATGTTCTACAAGCCCGGTATATATGCTCTCGTGTTTCTTTTCTTGCTTTTACATTGCTCGATTTAATTTGGTAGGTCAACTGACTGCTGGTGTTTACTGTTTGTTGCCGTTGATAGTTCTGATTCAAGGTACTAGTTAATTGCTGTGTTAGATTAGATTGACCTTTTTTGTTTGTTATTAAAACAATGACACTTGATATAATGTCGTGGTCAAGTCTGATGGATTTGGCATTACTGCTTTCTGCTTGTTTGTTTTTCACAGAACAAGAGTGCTATCTATCATATTGATGATAAGGCATTGGTATTTATTATTTTAATTTGACGAGAATGGTAGGAGAAAAGATACAGAACCATGTTGAAGCTCCCACTTTTGTTTTGGAATGGGAATGAGTTACTGAAACTGTTAATACAAGAAGCCATTTGAGATAGTGATTTATGATCTTCTATTTTGATGTGTTTGGTACAATGGTACTTGCATTCTTAATTGTACTCGGTTTGACTCTTGTGTTGCTAGATGTTCTCATCAGTGCCCCTTGTGCTAAGATTCTTGATGATGCAAGCTGCTCATTTCCATTTCCCCAGGTGATAAATTCTCTGATGTTGTTGGAAGCCCTTACTATGTTGCACCAGAGGTACTTCAGAAATGCTATGGTCCAGAAGCTGATGTGTGGAGCGCAGGAGTAATTCTGTACATTTTGCTTTGTGGTGTCCCCCCATTTTGGGCAGGTAATGTATCTGTCATTCAAACCATCAAAATCGTTTGTCACTGCAAATTCACATGTTTTCCATTATGTTATGTATATTTTCTTCTTTCAGAAACTGAGGCTGGAATCTTCAGGCAGATTCTGCGAGGCAAACTTGATTTTGAATCTGAACCCTGGCCTAGTATTTCTGATAGCGCTAAGGATCTGGTCCGTAATATGCTTACTCGGGATCCTAAAAAGAGATTTAGTGCTCATGAGGTTCTCTGTAAGTACATTCCTTCCCTCAATCTCATGTATCTGGGGTGTGGCTACATTTCCTGAGTGCTACATGGGATATCCATTTTTGAATCCCTCGTAATAATAACATTGTCTATGCCACTATGTCAGGCCACCCATGGATTGTTGACGATGCCGTGGCGCCTGATAAGCCTATTGATTCTGCTGTTCTGTCAAGGCTGAAGCATTTTTCGGCAATGAACAAGCTCAAGAAGATGGCATTAAGGGTATGCATATTTACTTGTCCTTATTTGATGTGATATCTGATTCTATACCATTTAAGGCATCATATATGTTACTGTTAGCAGAATCTCTATTTCTTATACCAAGGCCAGCTCCATATGGCTCTATTGTCTCATTTTGTCTGAAAGAATCTTACTGTTTAACTGTAGTGGATCCTCTAGCATGATCATTCTGAAGGTGGTGCTTTATTCTCTAACCAAATACAATCTAGTAGAGCTCAGACAGATTGAGAGTATGCCTGATCTCATGCTTATTTACACCCCTGCTTTCTTGTCTGTGTCACAATGCTCACTATGTCCCATCCAGGTTTTCTGATTCATGCTATCCAAGCAAAACATTATTAATATTGGATATGATGTTCTGGATTGCCTTTGCTTTTCCGCCATTTTACTTAGTAATCAGTAGCCACAAATCTATTCATTTGGACTATTGCATCACGAGGGTTGCAGAATGCTTCTAATGCTCAGTAACATAACATGGAACTTGTAGTGGTCGTCTTAAAAAAATTGACATACTGTAGGCATCTTTTCAATACTCAGGTTATTGCTGAAAGCCTGTCTGAGGAAGAGATTGGAGGCCTCAAGGAGTTGTTCAAGATGATTGATACTGACAGTAGTGGGACTATAACATTTGATGAGCTGAAAGATGGCTTGAAAAGGGTAGGCTCTGAATTAACAGAGAATGAAATCCAGGCTCTAATGGAAGCAGTAAGTGCTCCTCCTGCCTTTTACTTTTACTAGTTCATCATAATTCCTTGCAGATATGCTATGTGGATATTGATTTTTCCTTTTGGTACATTTGTTTCAGGCTGATATTGATAACAGCGGAACCATTGACTATGGTGAATTCATTGCAGCTACACTGCACATGAATAAGCTTGAGAGGGAGGAAAACTTGGTTTCAGCATTCTCATTTTTTGACAAAGATGGAAGTGGCTTTATAACCATTGATGAGCTGTCACAAGCATGTCGTGAATTTGGTCTTGATGACGTCCACCTCGAGGATATGATTAAAGATGTTGACCAGAACAATGTTAGTCCCTTTTATATTTAATCTACTTTCTCTGTCTCTATCTTTTAATTGCATTCATAAATCTTGGTTTTGATTGTTCGATATTTAATTTTGATATGGTTTTCCACTTCAGGATGGTCAAATCGACTACAGCGAGTTCACGGCGATGATGAGGAAGGGCAATGCTGGTGCAACAGGAAGGAGAACCATGAGGAACAGCTTGCACTTGAATCTTGGCGAGCTCTTAAACCCCAGCAAAACCTAGAGCACATTGGAAGGTCTTGGCGGGTACATTCCCATGGTCAATCTGCTGGTCTATTCTGAGATGTTGAGTGGTGGTTCTGTGGTATTATTAAGATGCTGGAGAATTTTCGTAGTACTGGTGGTATCAGCTAGAGAAGAGGGATGGTACAATGTGGTTACTATGATCAACTGCATCTATATGTATAACTGTATGTAGATTGAACATGGTCTAAACATTACTTCCCTAGAAGTACAACTTCTCTGCTGTTAAGTGTCAGTTTAGTTTATTAAATGGCAATTTCTTTCTCTAAATTCCTCGATAACTGCTTTTTACACCTTCGTTCATTTTCTATATAGTATGACCTATATTCTTTTTTAACTTTCACCATCAATACCTATAGTTAATAGATAATAATCATTGTCTATAATTAATATCGGTAGGTAGATAACAAAGGATCACTATTCACTAACATTTCTAGAATTATTTATTGTAAACAATACTAGGATCTGCAACTCTTAATTTATGATAGAATATTTTTATAGATAGTGTTGGTCAAAGACTCAAAGTTAAATGAAATCTATTTTAGGAGTCTTTGATCATTCTTCTGATTGGCCTATGTGTTGATCAGAAAATAGATACCATCATAAAAATAGAGTTGTCCTTGTGATGGGAGGAACTATATATCTATATTGATCAGAAAATCAGAAGAATGAGTATAAAAATGTGACGCCGACAACAATAACAAGTAGGAAAAAATGGTATGCCTAGATGAAACTGATATATAATATAAAATAATTAATTCAATTGTACGATGGGTAAAAAAAATACAACTGATATGTGTGTTGACTGTTGACTAATAAAATGTAGGCGTGCCGTTGGCCTATGTGCCTCCACCGAGGCCTACCGAGACATTTGGTCCATAATCAGACCTATCTAACCTTGGGGCTGTTATCCATTAGTGATAGTCCCTTCAGTTTTTTTTATCCATTAGGATCCCTCTTTAGTTAGCTCTTGGCTAACTCCTTTGTAAGTTTTTTGGTCTGTCCTCTTTCTCCTTTTATACATTTTCAATGTTGTGCTAGGTGAAAGAGAATATAAACTGGAGCACTTTTATACATTTTCAATGTTGTGCTAGGTGAAAAAGAATCTTTCTCCTTTTATACATTTTCAATGTTGTGCTAGGTGAAAGAGAATATAAACAAGAGCACTGCCCCCGGCGGAGATCGATCCCTCCCCGATGGCGCGCGGCGGAAGCGGCAGCGGCTAAAGTTAGGATCTAAACCTAGGCGAAAGATACCATAAAAGAGAATATAATTGGGGAATATTGGATATATTACATTGAGTCTCATGAGCTGATTAGATATGGTACATAGGACTAACACCTCATGTGACTAGGCAATGCGGTACTATTCTAATTTACTCTAAACACTCGGGAGCTGTTGCTCCACCGTTTTCGGTAAAAAAAAACTAGAAGCCAAATGTCAAAATACTAACTTTTAAATTAAAAGCCCAGAAACAGCAGCCCAAACAAACAGATCCTCGGCAAATTATGCGAACCATATTCACAATTTTGCTCTATAGCAAGGATCATCCATATGAATATTGTGACAAATAGCTCCACCTTTTATATCATATATTAGGATCATGCCTATAGGTTGCAGCGGGAATAAAATAATACCACGATAATTCGGACTATGTTGTATTATTACCAAAAATGATTTTAGGGTGTGATGTTCGTAACATTCCGTTTGTAGTCAATTCTATCAGTCTTCACTGAGCATGAACAATTAGAATCAGGAGTCAGGACGCTGTGTAGGATGGTTTCAAGAAAGCTTATTGTTGACTGTAAGAGCAAGTATTATAAGAGGATGTAAACCGGCTAAATGATGATGTGGGGGAGAGATGAGATGAGAGAAAGGAGAAGCAGACTGTAAGAGCAAGACTAATAATACAACCAGCTGCTGACGGTAAGATTTCCTTGCAGCATGCTCTCAGTTCACCCATAAAGGGGCTGATTGGTTACTTGTATTAAGTTGCATAACATATATATATATATATATATATATATATATATATATATATATATATATATATATATATATATATATATATCCTATTTAGTATATCTAATTCTGAATTAGGCAATGCAATTTAATGTTGTTTGGTTCAACTGAATAGAGAGTTATATATTACTATGAGCTTAATTGGTTGTATGCATAACCGTATAATTTGTATACTAGATGCATAGTAGATGCAATGCAATGCTTGCATAGCTGGATACGGTCGATTTCTAGGGATGCAAGTTCAGCCTGCTTTGAGGATAGTGCTAGCCCGCATAAGGCTATGTGCAGTCAACCAAACAACTCTAACTTGCATTCCCCTATCATGGAGAAAGAGTTATACAAGTAACCAATCAGACCCATAATAGTTAAGTCTTCAACATTAATATTGGATCCATCTGCCACTCTCACTGACTTTCTTGGTTATTGTGTCTGAGCCGGCTGTAAGCTTACAGTCCGCTTTGCTTCTCTCTTCTTTTCTCTTCTCTTCTCCACGCCACCATTTAGCCGGCTTGCAGCCTGCTACTATACTTGCTCTAAGCTTACTGTCAGCTTGGGCACATGAAAGGATCAAGATGTCCAAGAGGGGGGGTGAATTGGGCTCTTTTTAATTTCTAAACAAGAATTAAACCTATAAAGAGCCAATTAACCCCCTAGTGCCTACCGCTAGTGTGTCCTAGCTAGAAAGCGGTAGCAAGTCAATAGAAAGCGAAAACTTCCTACACAATTCTAGTATGAATTGAAAGACAAGTGCGGAAAGTAATGCGGTAAGAAAGAGCTAGGGAAAGAGATGCTTGACACGGCGATGTTTTGCCGAGGTATCGAGGAGTCGACACTCCCCCCTAGTCCTCGTTGGAGCACCTCGCAAGGTATAGCTCCCCCTCAATCCCGCACAAGGGATGAGTGCTCTCTACGGGCTGATTCTTCGCCACTCCGGCTCGGTGAATCGCCCACAACCGATCACAACGTCGATGGAGAAGGGCCGCCGACAATCCTCCGGCGATCACCTTCCTCCGAGCACCACCGGACCGTCTAGGTGATGTCGATCACCAAGAGTAACAAGCTTCGATCTTCGCTTGACTCACTCAAGCTTCACAACTAGAGGATGCACACTTGAACTCTTGGATGAACTAGAGGATAGGATGGATGGATTCGCGAATCACTCTCTCACTCTACGGCTCTTGCTCTCTTCCCAACCTTCTCAACAAACTCAGCAACTCAAATAAGCAAAGGCAAGGTGGGAGAGAAGTGTGAGGGGCTATAAATAACCCCTCAGAAAACTGCATCGGGCTGGCAATTTAAGTTGGCGACGGACGCCGTCGATTAGGCGACGGACGCTCCGTCGCATGCCCCAACGGCTAGTTCTGTTCATAGTTTGGGCGACGGACGCTCCGACGCCTAGGCGACGGACGCTCCGACGCCTAGGCGACGGACGCTCCGACGCCCTGCCCAACGGCTAGTTTTGACACGCTTTTCCCAGCGACGGACGCTCCGTCACAGGGGCGACGGACGCTCATCTCAGCGTCCGACGCTGCACTCTGGCTCGGGCTGAAAAACACCCTCTCTGGAAGGTCGACGGACGCTCTTCCAAGCGCCCGACGCCTGACCGACGGACAGCGTTCGACGGACCCTCAAAAACTTAGCCAGAAAACATCTCCACTGGAAGGTCGACGGACGCTGTGGACTCAACCACCCAGCGTCACGCGACGGACAGCGTCCGACGCCTCCGTCAGGAGCGTCCGTCGCCCAGAAAACAGTTCTATCAACTTCGTTTTTCGTCGCGATGAATATGGAAGTTATTCTAGGCTATCTTACGGTCAACGTAGGCTTGCTTAGAGCTATGGAAGACAAGTGTGCACCACACCTAGTTCATGAAGCTTTCCTAAGTCAAGCTACTAGTCTCAACCCCTCTAAATAGTACGGTCAAAGATAAAAAGAGAAGCCCTATCTATTTCTAAGTGCCCTTCATCACCTTATAGCACTTAGCCTATCATTCTAGGGTCTTTATCATGTCTTCTTGAAATCCGAAACGATATCCATCTTGGGGGCTAAGTGATGACCATTAATGCTCATTCTTGTTGATTACTATGGCTAATTTACGCATAGCCTCTGCAAAACACACGTTAGCCATAATAATCTCTAATTGTCGTTAATCACCGAAACCAACTAGGGCAATGATTCTTCAGCACAAGAATCAAAGAAACTGTGAGAGAAACATGTGGGTCATGCATTGATTGTGAAGAAGTAGCTATTATATGAGTGGACTATAAAAAGGCTGTAAGACCCCTTACAGCCAGCAGCTGGCTGGGACTATTAAACTTGGTCTAAGCACAACTTTGGTATCTCTTCGTTGCTACGTAGGGAACACAACTTAAAAACGAATGCTATACAGTCCCTTCAAATTCCACATAGTAATATGCAAACCTGGGCCAATTTGGTCCAGGTCGAGCCTAACTGGGCTCTCCAGACTATTCAGCCCAAAATTTTACGTTTAGTTAACTTTTTGCTTTTTCCATCTCATATAGGTTTATGTTCACGTGTTGCAAAAAAAAAAAAAATGGAGCAATAACATTTAGCATAGGAACGTACCTTTTTTTTGAGGAATCAGGAGGGATCAAAGGCTGCTGAAACATATATTAAAAACATGGGGCAAAACAAAACAGAGCAAGTTCAATAAACAAAAAAGGAGAGGAAAAAAATAACCTCCATCCCATACGTTTGGCTTTTTTACACTAAGTTTAATCACTCATATTTTTTTTAAATGTGCAAATATACTAATTCTAGGATTGCTGTTTTCCTCCTTTGACGTATCTGGAGACAGGAAAAGAGTGAGTCATACAAAAATTGGACAGAAATTAGTTATACGAAGTGAATATGGGCCTTTTCCGATAGTACCGTTTGTGGCAAATAATTCACAAACAGGCCGGGCCTCATTTCTCACCTACAGATACTTCCACAATGAAGGATGACAATGACGTCAGTATATTGTCTTGTGTCATATGAGGACTGAGGATGCACTAATTCTTTTTAGAAAAGAGAATATATTAATATCCTAACTTCTGCATCAACTAATGCATATGGTTGTTCGATCCTGATGGACCAGTTCTTGAAACTGAAGTTTAGGTCATAGTCCTTTGTAATTTTGCTACTATAAGATAAGATGTATCTTTATATTGAAACTGAAGTCCAGCTAGGTCATCAGAACCCAATGCTTCACTGCTTAAGGGCAATGAGATCTTCACTTTGAATATATGTATCCCTATATCGTGCCTGTCACACGGGAAAGCACCTCTTCTAAACTGAGTAACAACTGTCATATTAGTGTACACAACATTAATATTTTCTTTAGGTAATCCGGGGGGAGGAGTTATCCCTACCTTTCCATTGCATTGGAGCTGCAGGAGCACTGCAGATCTGTTACAAGGGATCAGAGTACAGAGGGGGAAACCAATACATTCAGAGTGGTTTTACATTATGGAACAACTAAATTACACCAATGTTCTACTACCACTGAGCGTTCTGCAACCAGCAGGAACCGGTGCGCCGACAGATGTGCTGCATCTCTGAAGTTTGTAGCAAGCAAGCAAGCAAGTCGGCTGGTAGATGGCGCAAAGACAGGATCCATGGCACAGAGGCAAGATCTGTGAGTGTGTCGATGTGCAGGGCAGCAACGTCTTGCTTGGTTATAGACCAGATACTACTTGTTGCGTGCTGTAACGAAACATCAACCGCCGATTTTGTTCCACAGCTGCTCCGCAGAAAGGACAGGGCAAGGATCAGGTACGGTGTGTGTGTCGTTGTTTGTTTCTTGGGGGTTGGCGTACGTAGTTGGCCGGGTCAAGCGTCGTCTTCCACAATGTTTTTTCTTCTTTTCTCTTCTTCAAATTTGCTCTGTGTTTGATACGTTCAAGGACTAGCCGCTTTCCATCAGGGGGCACAATCGGTCATCCGTGGAGTTGCTCTCAGTCAGATGCATACACATTTAACACATATATACTGACATATATACATGCATACATACACATACATACATACATACATACATAAAAGTAACGGCTCAAACCAAATTGGACTGTACCGAAGAAAAAAAAACATGGCAGGATTCCTTTGAACAATATATCTCTGTGTGTCTGGGCGATTTTTGGACGGTCACCACCTCGGTCGTCCACAGTCCACACTGGCTTGTTCCCAGCCGTCGACGCATGGAGCTATAAATAAATATCACATGTCAGCAAATCGTCCGCCCGTTCATTTCCGTTGGAGTCCTTTTCTGTGCGTCGCGTTCCGCACGTGCCATTTTTCGTTTTTCTTGATCGATTGATTGGTCGATCGAGTGCATTTTTCGTTTTTCTATCTTTCTAATTTTCCGTCCATCCATTTTTTCGTTTTCCATGCGTTCCAGCTACCTTTTTCAGTATTTTGTAGTAGTGTTTCTCTCTTCTTCTTTTTTTTCTCCTTATTATGTAGTAGACATAAATAATAAAAAAATAATAAATGTAATGCCACATGTACTCGAACCCTTGACTTTTTTTTTAACCATGAATAAACATTCATACCACTAAATTATTGATGCAGTTTTAATAAGGAATACAACTTATTTTTTTGTTAGAATTAATAACTGGATCAACCTATGATCTTTTTTTTTCGGTGAAAGAAGAATTATATTATATAATAGTTGGGTATATCAACATATTATAAGCACTCTGGATTACACTAGATATATCCAGAAACTGATTTTCATCTAAAATATACCCACGCCGTGAAAAACTACAAATCTCAAAACCAAATCTTTTTGACGCTTCGTAAAGATGACCGCACAGGCAAATATTCGGCACCAGCAATAGCGGTAAGCCTGAGAACAGATGCCCAACGGACGACCAACATTCCTGTAGGTGGAATTGATGATCTTTTTCTTCTTGTTGGTATCTTCCTTCTTCTTCTTTCTGCCACCGAAGAATGAGAAAGACTGATCTGAAGGATATTCTCCCTAGTCTTTCATTGTGGCCAGATCCAACCACAACAAAACGAAGAAAAGACCGGAGAAAATTATTCCATGGCGGTGACATCATCTCCGCCTTGATGCTGCCGTCCGGAAACAAAGATCTCCATGTCGTCATGTCGATGAAGATAGTGACGCCGAAGTTGTCGCCCTCGTCTTCAACGAAGCCGCCATGGAGAAGACGATTCCACCCTTCTCCTTCACCATTGCCGGAGAAGAGGAGAAGGAGGAGATAAAACTCCAATACCAAAAACTTTGACATAGAGAAACCCTAACCTAAGGACTCGATCTGCTGGATGAAACTTATTAAAAATAATGGATCCTCGCTCCCTTCAGCCCCCGACGAGATGCCGGAGGGAAAGAGAGGGGGACCAATGGCGGAAGGGCGAGCGGGCGGCGGCCCCTCTCGCGTCGCGATCGAGTGCATGTAACCAATCAAATACTGAACTGAAATATTAAGTACTTTGTTATACAATATATAATATAAATACATGTACTCCTGTTCGCGTATATCAG